>JAAAWM010011137.1:0-63684 GCA_036873465.1 Thinopyrum obtusiflorum
ATATTCCTCTGACTATGAGATTATGCAACTCCCGAATACCGGAGGAACACCTTCTGTGCTATCAAACGTCACAACGTAACTGGGTGATTATAAAGATGCTCTACAGGTGTCTCCTAAGGTGTTTGTTGGGTTGGCATAAATCGAGATTAGAATTTGTCACTCCGAGTATCGGAGAGGTATCTCTGGGCCCTCTCGGTAATGCACATCATATGAAGCCTTGCAAGCAATGTGACTTATGAGTTAGTTGCGGATGATGCATTACGGAACGAGTAAAGAGACTTGCCGGTAACGAGATTGAACTAGGTATGATGATACCGACGATCGAATCTCGGGCAAGTAACATACCGATGACAAAGAGAATAACATATGTTGTTATGTGGTTTGACCGATAAAGATCTTCGTAGAATATGTAGGAGCCAATATGAGCATCCAGGTTCCGCAGTTGGTTATTGACCGGAGATGTGTCTCGGTCATGTCTACATAGTTCTCGAACCCGTAGGGTCCTCACGCTTAACGTTTGATGACGATTTGTATTATGAGTTATGTGATTTGATGATCGAAGTTTGTTCGGAGTCCCGGATGAGATCACGGACATGACAAGGAGTCTCGAAATGGTCGAGACATAAAGAATGATATATTGGACGATATTATTCGGACACCGGATGAGTTCCGAGAGGTACCGAGTAATTATCGGAGTGCCGGAAGGGTTACCGGAACCCCCGGGGAAGTAATGGGCCAACATGGGCCTTAGGGGAGAGAGAGGGGGCAGGCCACGAGGAGGTAGTGCCCCCCTGGGGAGTCCGAATAGGACTAGGGGAGGGGGCGCAACCCCCTTTTCCCTCTCCCTCTCCCTTCCTTCTTCCCCTTCCACCAAGTGGAATCCTACTAGGACTTGGAGTCCTAGTAGGACTCCTCTCTCTTGGCGCGCCCTACAGGGGCCGGCCAGCCTCCCCCTCTCCTCCTTTATATACGGAGGCAGGGGGCACCCTAGAACACAACAAGATCAATTGTCTTAGCCGTGTGCGGTGCCCCCCTCCACAGTTTAACACCTCGATCATATCGTCGTAGTGCTTAGGTGAAGCCCTGCACCGGTAACTTCATCATCATCGTCGCCACGCCGTCGTGCTGACGGAACTCTCCCTCGTCCTCAACTGGATCAAGAGCTCGAGGGACGTCATCGAGCTGAACGTGTGCAGAACTCGGAGGTGCCGTACGTTTGGTGCTTGATCAGTTAGATCGCAAAGACGTTCGACTACATCAACCGTGTTAAGCTAACGCTTCCGCTTTTGGTCTACGAGGGTACGTGGACACACTCTCCCTTCTCGTTGCTATGCATCTCCTAGATAGATCTTGTGTGAGCGTAGAATTTTTTTGAAATTGCATGCTACGTTCCCCAACATAAGCGGCCTCTCCAATGACATTCACCTAATATCTCACAAAAAACAACATTCACCTAATCCCATCCCCTACTTGTCCACGGACATGTTCAAATGTGTCCGTGGACAAACTGCTACCCTACGACGTCTCCCACGTGTTTGCTCCTTTTTTATTTGCACTCAACATATCCACTTCGAAATTGATTTGTCATTGAAATAATTCAAAGATAAATATCACAATTCAATCAAATAGTTTCCTTATTAAATAGTTTAAATTTAAAATAGTTGGTGTAGTGATCAACGTGGTCTCTTGCCCTACTACGATAAAAATATCGTTGTCCAAGCGTTGAACCCTTGAAGTTACAAACATGCTCCTCTTTCTTCTTTGTTTCTTCCAGGACACTCTTCATTGCCTATTCGTCATCTGAAACATCATCTGATGAACTCCACTCAATGAACTCGTTGTAGAAATATTGATCACTAGAATCCATTGTGTTTCCCCACAATTGAAATACAAATTCATCAACAAAATAATATATGCCATGTTCGGTCATTTCAACGAACATTTGATTTGCAAGGTGTCCGACATGGACGTCGAAGGAGAAGCGTTGGTTGACAGGTTTCTCTTCTAGAGGAGCTGCAACAACGGCAGTGAGATGCTCTCGATGGATAGTATCAACGAAGTGAAGCAGAAGGCGGACACTTGATGTGCAAGGTGTCCGGCATGGACGTAAAAGGACAAGCTTTGGCTAATGGGTTTGTCTTCTAGAGGGACAGGGACTGCGGAAGTGAGGTGCTCTTGGTGGACAATACTGACAAAGTGGTACAATGGCTGGACAGTGGGGCAAACTGCAGCAGCATCTGCCGATGGACTAGGTAGAGATGGAACAGATGGATCATGGTGGCGAGTACCGGGCGAGGAGGGAGTGGGACGATGGCGTCGAGGTGGGGTTGTGGCGGTGTCCGTTGAAGTGGGGGTGCACTGCGGGTAGAGAGAGTGGAGGAGGGAGATGTGGAGTGAGGGGAAGGGCTTCGGTTGTCCATGCCTACATGCTTGTCGGGGCAAGTGTGCTAAACACACGCGTGAGACCGTGGATGAGAGACGTCCTTCTACTAGTTCGGAATCGGGGGGCACAAAGGCACGGACCTACAATACCAAATCATGCACAGTTGACATGGTGGTTTACCCAGATTCGGGCCGCATGATGCGTAATACCTTACTCTTGCTTTTTGTGTGTTTGATGGGTGGATTAGAGCTACAAAACCTTCCCGGGAACGGGGATGTCGGGACCCCGATCCTAGGTCACACACATCTAGCAGGTAACACATCATATCACTTTGCGGCCTCACGCATGGTAACCCACGACTGCCACCTTACCCATGGCGACGAGTTGTACATTTTTCTGGAGTTGTTGATGGAGTCCATGCTGATACGTAGACCTCGCGTTCCTTAATTCGAAAGGGAAGGGGCTGTCAAGGCCGAACGGGAAGGTCGCTAAGATCGGGGCCTCGTCCCGTGTTCCGTGCTGCACAGGTGGTAGGCACAACCAAAGGTCTCGCGAGCGTTGGTGACGAAAGCTACGCTGCCGATGTAGATGGTACGTGCAGGGCGAGCCGGAGGGTTGATGTCGACCCGGCTTGCCTCGTCAGTGACGAATGTGAAGGAGTCCAAGGTCAGGCTCTCTCCCGGTGAGAGGCCGCCGGGAGCAGAAAAAGATCCGATCCAAGATCGATCTCCAGTCGGCGCCGCCCGTGCCTGGCACCAGCTCATGGTGCAAAATACCGTCAGATCCCTTGGTAGGGGTCCAAGCGCAACTGGAAGTCCTGGATCGGAGGTCACATGAGGGGTTTATCCAGGTTCAGGCTTCCGGAGAGTAATACCCTACGTCCTGCTGGTTTTCATTAGTCACGGTGGAGGGATACCTCATGCGAGGGATTACAGTGGTGTATGAGATTGCTACCGAGAGTTTCCTACCTATGGATAGATGAAGAGGAAGAGCCTAGACCTCCCTGTATATAGGCAGGAGAGGTCTAGGGTTTATATGGCAGATGCGATTTGGGGCGCTGCCGCCTTATAATCTTGGAGGCCATGAAGGTCGTCTTTTCCCTAGGGTTTGCTTCTTATTATGGGCCTGGTGAGCCCCTTGTATAGTTGGTGAGGCCGGGCTCTCTACCGTTAACCACCCCCGGTAGAAAACCCCGTCACATGGAGATGTTTCTATGTCGTGACCTTGTTGAAGGCATTGCTTGGATATGCTCGGACTTGTTCTTCAGAGTGAAAATCTAGAATCCGACATTTTGTGGTTGAATCCGACAGTGGCGCTTGAGCGTCGTTTTCAAGAAGAAGACGTTGCTTTTGAAGAGCCCTTTGCGGTGTCTAGACATTGTTGGTGCGTATATGGTATATGGTCGTTGTAGTTTGTTGATCATTGTGTTGATCATTTTGGTTTTTTCTTTTCCACACTACGGCATGGCTTCGGTCTTGTATGACTTAGCTATTTGCTGGCGTTGTGTGCGCGCATTTGTGTTGGTTGTGTGTATCCTAACTATGCAGAGAACGGTTGTGTACTCATTGTGTTTTGTATTCACTTGATACTTCATTTTTGAGTCGATAAAATCCACCCCATTGTCGAAAAACGCATAGTTGCATCAAAGGAACATTGCAGAACTTCCCTCAAAGCATTAGGTCCATGATATTGTTGTCATAACATCAAAGCAGATGTTTCTACGAGGTTTGATCAAATATTCCGTGAAGCAGAGTGTAAAATCGACGAGAGAGAAAAAAATCATAGTGTTTACAAAACTAGAAGACTCATATGAACAAGTCTCTAAGCAATTGAATTGTTCCAAATACGGTATTCCTTTAAAGCAAATAGAGCCTACGCATGTCCAAATAGTTGGGATTATTAGCTAACCATTTTTCGATTTAATAACGATTGTTTCGGGCTCCTTTGGTTCATAGGAATTTCGCACGGTTTCGTGGAATTGTGATCCTATGTAATTTTCCCTGTAAGTGTTGCTTGATTTGTAGCTGTGCAATCATTGGGAATCACCACTATGGAAATTTCCCTAGTCTATTTCATAGGAAATTAAGTTTGAGCTTTGGAGAAAATTCCTGTGCTTCCATCAAACACACACTTGCCCCAGTTCGTTTGTTTTTGAATTCCATAGGATTCACATGGACACGACATATCAAACCTTTCACTTTTCATATTCGTGAATTTTTTCCTATCCTGTGAATAAAGGAGCACTATATCACTTAATTTCTGGTGTTTACTTTGGCAAGTGCAAAGTAGTACGACATCATTTCGAAAGAAAAAAATATTGAGCTAATGACGATACTGCATACTTGCATTAGGGGCTGGGCTGTTGAAAAAGAAAACTGCACTCGTGGAATATCAATTCAAATGTTCACAAGTTAAGAACTCCTGCGGCTCAAGGAAGGAATATCAGCTATAAAATATGGGCGCGATTTCTGAAGGATAACACGGAAAGTAGTAAAGGTGAGGAGGAGCAAAGCAAATATGTAAAGGCCAAGGAAGGGATGGGGTTCCATGACCATGAGGTGGGACGCAACGCAAATGCAGCAGGCGAGGATGAGGTGGCTAACCAAAGCGGCCAGGCCCAAAGCCAGCACCCAGTCGGGACATGGACAGTGACAGACTAAAGAGCGCGAAAAAGAACGAAAGAGAGGGAGGAGATGTAAAGTGTGGCCGAGACTGAGAGAATGGCGCCGGTTGCCAAAGGTCGGGCTTGACTGGCTCACCTCATCTCGCCGACGACCGCTTTGGCCGCTGCTCAAATCAGGCAAAGCGATGCGACGCGCCAGGCAACAGTGCTGGCTCTCCTCCGTCCGCGGCCGGCCATGGCCTGACCTGACCTGGAGCTGGATTGGACGACAGCGGCAGCGGCAGCATGCAGAGGGGACTCGGACGATTCACGGATCGCGTGCACCGGGAACAATCGGTCCGTGGATGGTGCATGTCATCGTGCCCATCAGAGCGCACAGCAATGGAGGAAACCTTTGAGCCGATCGAACCTCACGGACCAGCTACTCGGAGTACGTTTCATCGGGAGTTGAAACTAGCACAGCGATAGTAGAAAAGAAAACCTGTTGCGGATACTCCTAATTTCTATGGATTGACGTGCTCGACAGCTAGACCGGAACGCCACGCGAGGTGCATGCCGCGTTGGAAATTCTGAGGTGGTCGGCCTCGGTCGCCACACTGGTGTTCCGCATACTCGCAGCACCAGTAGTCGCCAGAGCCCCTGCGTACAGGAAAACTCAGGACACGTCAGTCAGACACGACCAGTTGCAAGCAAAGGGCCGGCCATTACTCCATCACTCTGCAACAGTGATAGGATCTGATCTCCATCTGTTGCTGTATACTGCATGCGACTCGCTGCTTCTCAAGCTTGCAGATGCTGGGGTGACAATCAAACACACCCAGTCCATCGCGCGCAGGGCGTATAGTTTACGTACTTGCAGCTCCCCTGCTCTCCTGCCTGCTGCATGGCATTGCCGCATTGGCGTGCACGTTTTTCCGTGTGCCTGACTGCCTGTGGAAATGCATTGGTGAATGATTGTGTCCCGCGCCGGGCGTACACGCGGAACTGTTGGGGAGGAATGGAAGCCAAGGGGGCAAGGGCGCCGGGTCGTGCGCCGCTGGTTGGACCGGACTGGGTCTTGTTTTTCTTTTGACCATGTGTATGTTGTGGTGCTCATTTATTTAGAAATTGGTATTTCTGATGGAGTGGATGATCTTAAACGTTGATTCTCATCTACGATGGTTTTGATATTGCAGTGACGGTGAATCGACCGATTCATGGCAATCGATGATGCATGGCCATTGTTTTACAGCAGCGACGTGTATGCGTGGGCCGGAAATGGAAGGAATCATTGGCGCTTTGTGAACTGTGATGCTCGTCTGCAAAGCTTTATTTCCCAAGCTACTGCGCGTCTGGGTGGTGCATGCCATGCATGATCCTGAACAAAGCACCTCTGCAACGAAAAGAGATAGACGATGGGGAGACGGTAGAGATGGATTCTTTCACCGGCCTGGCTGTATTATGTACTTCCCCGTTCCTAAATATATGTCTTTTTAGAGATTTTAATATAAGCTACAAACGGATGAATAAAATCGTATTTTAAAGTGTAGATTCATTCATTTTGCTCCGTCTGTACTATATATTGAAATCTCTAAAAAGACTCCTATTTAGAAACGGAGGGAGTACTATATATATTGACCCTTTGCCTAATCAATGAACTTGGTGATTTTAACCCTACTAGGAGCCTTCCCTTGGGAACCATCTACTTCATCTTGTTCTCGTGGTTCGCCTGATTTTGGCTGGCAAATTTCAAGACTTGAATCAAACACGAACGTTGAGTATTTAATCCCGTTGGGCAATAGTATGAACCAACCGATCTTGCATCTCGATTGAAACCGCGCGTCTTAGTAGGACCGAGTTGAATTCAAACACCCGCAAAAAGAAGAAGAAGAAGAATTCAAACGATAGGTACGTTGCCTTGTGCCCGGCCCGCCGCTTTACATATTCCTTTTGTAGGAAGTTTCGGCATGCAGCTTCATGCCATGAGTAGTGCACATGCATGGGAAAGTGTGAGCTCAAATGAAACAAAAAGGAATCTTTGGGGACTGTAATTTTGATCGCCAAATCTGGAGCCTCATAAGAGCATCTCCATCCAATAGATTTGGTTGTGCAAGATTAGCTTTAGGTATAGGCGATGTAAGAAATTAAGATTTTTTTTTTGTTGTTGCAAAAATGCTACACCTACGAATTTCAAAACATCTTCTTTCCTAACCCCCACTAATCTACCCCTGAATTTCAGGGCGAGGCCCCGTGCAATCCAATCAAACAACCACACGTCACCATTTACGTAGATTTTCGTAGCTACTTTACGTAACTATAGCAAAGCTCATATTTTTCCTCTCGTCTAGCAGAGTACCTAAACCTCGTTATGTATATTCTTTTAGACACTGCCATATGGACCCCCGTTGGTCAGTGACTCTTCCCATTCATTCCTTCCATGATAGTAGTACTCTTGCTGGATGTGAAGCATGTCGGCAGATGGTGCGGAACGGGCGGGACATGCGGTGCGAGGCGATCGATGTGGTGTGGGAGGGCGGCGTGATGGTGCCAGTGGCGGACCCAGGAATGGGCCAAGCCCCAGGCGAACTAGGCCAGGCACCAGGCAGGCTTTGTTACTGTAGCACTGTACTTACAGTAAATGCTACAGTTACCAAATAAATTGGGCCTCACACTCCAGGTCGCCGCCCAGGCTGCCTGGAGCCTGAATCCGCCCATGGGTAGTGTGGCGATATGGTAGTGCGGAGAAGGGTGGGAGTAGGAGGGAGAGAGGCGGAAGTGAGGGTGGTTGCCGGGGTGGTGGCCGATTGCGGTGGATGAGATGGAGGCGGTTGTTGCCGGGGAGCGAGCACGAAGAATGCGTGACGCTGTGAGGGAGAGCAGCGAAGGGCGGGGACAGTGTTGGGGACGCCTCCAGAGAGAATGTGCTAGGGTGGTAGGGGTGCGGGACGACAAATTTAGTCTAATACCTAATTTTTTAGGTATTTCAAACTAAATAGATAAATCTCTTCCTTTTTGAGAACAAAACTAGATTAATGATTGATTGAAGCAGTTTTTTGGGTGATTTTAGCAGTTTTCATCTATTGGAGATGCTATAAGAAAATGATTATGTATCTCACAGTTTTGACATGCTGTGCATAACTTATCCTCGCACTATTTAATTTGACGTCACACCTATAGCTAAACTCCAAGTAACCATGCGCACTACCTAAGATAATCCAAAGTGAGGATGCTAAAGAACATAAAGATTGAGATTAATTTGCAGGTTCGGATCCCATCCCGCTTGATCGAAGGGAAAGCGAAAACCTATAAAGAGCCATGGGACCAACATGCATCGCATGCAGATCGAGCCCCCACACATACGTAGCGCATGCATGGGAAAGCGTGCATTTGGTAGGTATCATACGGGCTCCCGTCCGATCTCTCGTATCCTGCCGGCCGGCCTTCCAGCTCTCTCTCCTCTCTTTCCCTTTAGTTTTTGCTGCTTCTGCTTTCTGCTTTTGCAAAGCCATCTCCATGGATCCCCCGGGGGGGCCCTTCGCTCTTTCTGCTAGTGTATGGTCCTGCTGCTCGTATGTATGTACGTACCGTGCTGTGTCTCCACTCTAGTAGCTAGCTAGGCTAATGGAACGGAACACGAAATCGGAGGCGCCGCTTTGCAGAAGCTCGATCGCTTTCGTTGTCTTCAGTCGTCGGAGGAAGGTCCCCTTCCTTCAAGGGTGGCTAACCTTTTGTATTTTACTGTGCGTGGCTCAGAGATCACATGCAGTTTTACACAAGCTAGGTCGATTCGTGGTCGCAGGCAGCATCGTATCGCCGACTTGATTGGATGCTCACTCCAGCAGAAAACTCTCGTGTGGTCACTGGTTTGGATTCGTAATCTGGACGAAAAGCTTGCACACCAGAGCCTGAATCCTGGAGCCTGAATCCGCCCATGGGTAGTGTGGTGACAGAGTGTACAGCATGCACGGCATGCATGTATGTTTAGTGCTAGTATGCGTTTGGCTAACTAATGGTAGGCTGGCATGCATGCACGCAAGGCATCAATCGCCGGTCAATTGCATGCACTGTTCGCCGCTGTTAAAAATATAGTGTATTCCATGCTACTAACTTTTGATAAAGCCTTGCACACGTTCACGGACTCAGATTGAACGATCGATCACGAACTTAGTAAATTTGTTTATCTCCGTGAATGCGTGAATATTCACGTAAGGTCCCTACGACGTACTATCTTTGCCGGTTTAATGTCTACCTTTGCCGCTGCTTCTGCTGTGGGTCTAAGCGCATGTGATGCCAGCTCTAGAAGATACCTAAGCTTTGCCGATTTTACTTGTCAGTTATACCATGCTCTCATCACACGGGTAGCTTGTACCTCGTGTACATGTCGTCCATCGATCGGCATGTGCGACCCTGAGAACAAAGGGAGCGCCTAGGCGGAAATTCATAGGGGCACACACCTGCTATACCGTGCGAGCTGCCCGATTACCTCACAATCCGCAAAGTCATTAGATCCCGCACAAAGGCTCAACAAGTTTTAAATTTTAGTTTTTAAAACCATAGATTTTGTCGATCGCGGTTTCTGAAACTTACGATGTTGTCGGTTGCTCGTATCAACTTTCGGAAGTTAAAACTTAACGAAATTTAAAAACTTATCAAAACTATTTAAAATGGATCTCACTTGAAAGCCCTCGTCGCCAGAAACACAAATATGAAAAGAAAACTTAATTTGGACTTTTGGTTCAAAAGATATAAAAGATTAAAATTAAAAGTCAAGAAAAAGGGGTTTGCGTGCCCCCACACCTGCGTGCACAACCTGAGAAGGATGTCATTCAAAAAACGTATAGGATTGCAAATTTTGTTGAGGTGGGATACATCATCCTTTAACTAAGCTTGCAGTGCGCGAACGTGTGCGTACCATGGATGGACGCCTCTGAGTAAATTAAACCTTATACAGATAGTGCTTGTTGCTTTATTTATAATTTGTTTGAGTGGACGATCCAATATTATTAATAAATAGGCATAGTACATTTGAACAAACTAAAGCATAGACACAGCAAAAATCCCTGATAAATGCAAATTTACAACAAAGACCTTTGAAGTCGTCATCTCTAGTTGTGTCTTTGCTTCTTGCGTTTCCCCATAACTCCTGTAAAATTTCCATGATTGACCAAGCTTGCCGGAGATGGAATAACAATAAAAGTGTTGAAGTGGCGCTCTAATCATTTACTCCGATAAATGAAAAATCTAAACTGTTGAACATGATATCGTCCCAGGCACACCCCTTGAACGAAGCTCCCCCTTGAAAGGCAAACTATCGAACCACTGATTTTTAGGCGTGTTACCATGGAAGTGCATATGAGCTAAAAACATGAGAACCACAGATAATATCAAATTTGATACCATTATTAGCACCATTGCCACCAATAGGCGCGGGTGTACCCGACCCAGACAACAAACCACTTGACCTAGAGTCGGTATTTCACCAGAAAAAAACCATAGGCTCCGCGGTGTCAACCCTGTCAACCGCAACAATCACACTAGGCTGCATGATGCCATCTTCATCGTGGAAACTATGACAGCAATCCACACAAACCCAAGTTTGAAGAGAAAAATGGTGCACTTTCTTATCTATCATTACCCTAGCAATATTACTCTAATGTTCCATGATTTCAGGAGCAAATTTTCTGTATTTCCCTTCTATTACGCTAGAACAACTCATACCGTGGAAAAAGGTGCTATGAAACCAGTGTGAGCGTAACACTAAAAGGGAAATCAGTGTGAATACCCTTGACAAGGAAAGGAAGATGCCGAACAACAAAAGGTGGAGATTGACAGTGTTCAGCCGGCCATGCTATGCATCTTTTCCTCTTGCAAACTTCAAAGCACATTCACATGAATTACTTTCAAGACAAGTAAGGGGCTGCATAGACAAGAAACCGAATCAAATTATTTACGGGTCAGAAATGATTGATCAGTAAGTGCTTGCTTTGTTCCCACTTTTCAGGGTTTCCATATAGATGGGTGATCTTTGCTCAGTGTACTTCGTGGTCGGTTCAATCCACCGGAATTATTAGCTGCAATCAGCCAATCATAGAGAAAGATTGGAGCTTTTGAAGTGAGTTTTCTCAATCTGAAGCAAGCTACTGGAGTGAGTGATCAATCGATGGAAAGGAAAAGAAGAAAGGGGATAGGTGATATAAAGAGCACCAAGCCCTGCTAAAGCAAAACCAAGCATACGTTCGGCCTCTTTAACCCCCTTTAGACCAAGTAAGAACCATGCATTCACTTTATAACAGAGATTTCTGGCAGGAGTCTTCTAGCTAGCCAGGACATGGACAAGCATCTTTAGCTGGAAGGTGCATGCCATTGCCATCTCTGACTCTCACCATCATCACTAGACGGATCGATAAAACAGCTTTGTGCATGCAAGGTAACCCCGTGTTATTGTCAGTAGAGCACGTACGATCCCATGCATGGCGAACTTCAGCTTCAAGCTGTATGTTAGATTACCGTTTGATCAACGTTTTTCTTAACACAGTACAATCGAAGTTGTTCATATACACCCACCCACCATTTGATCAACATTAGAAACCTTTGATAGTCTAGCAAAGGCGTACATGGTAAATAAAGGTAGTATGAAGATCGGATTTGTTATTAAACTGAAGGGTCGTAAGGGCATCTCGAACGGCGACCCGTAAATTTCCTTCCGCATCCGTCCATAGACTGGTCCTCGGACATGGATGGCGGCCTCCCGCATCCAACCTAGCCGCATACATTTTGACAACATTTCAAACTAACTGGATGAAATTCGTTCAAAAACGGTCAGATTTCATATAAATATGACGGATTTAATATAAACACGGCGGATTTTCATTACATTTTGAACATATAGAACAGAAAAAAAGACCCGACCCTAAACCTATCCTACGGCGGCGGTGCCCAGCGTCAAAATCCTCCATCCGTCGTCTTCATGACCACCGACGATAAGACCGATGAAGTGAAGGTACGGCCACCGGCGAGGAAGAGTAGAACACGGGAGACGGACCGGCCCACATAGGACACAATGCACCGCCGCCTCCCGTTGCCTACTCATCCTCGGAGGAGTCCGCGACCTGTCCGTCGCCGGTGGACGTGAGGTCCACGATGGAAATGGTGGCGTCGGCACTGTCTTCGTCCCACCGGGCCGGTTAATGGTTCGTCGACGGCGCGTAGGAGGCGCAACTGGCGTTGTTCTCCTCTGCGATCGCCTGCAGCTGCGCCTTCGCGGCGGCCGCTTTCTGGCGTGCGGCGGCTTGAGCGCGGGCGGCATCATAGATGACACGCTACTCCGCAACGAAGTTGGGGTCCGCCGCGGCCTTGGCCGCCACGGCCTCCTCACTCACTGTAAATCTGGCCCTCTGCCAGCCGGTGCTGCTCCAGAAGAAACAGGTTGTACTGCTGTTCCTCTTGCGCCTGTTGGAACGCCGACAGAGGCGTTAACGCAGGCTGCACCTTGATACGTCTCCAACGTATCTATAATTTTTTATTGTTCCATGCTGTTATATTATCATTCTTGGATGTTTTACAATCATTTTATAATAACTCTATATCATTTTTTGGGACTAACCTATTGACATAGTGCCCAGTACCAGTTGCTGTTTTTTGCTTGTTTTTTACTTCGCAGAATATCCCTATCAAACGGAGTCCAAACGTAGCGAAACTTTTTAGAAATTTTTTTGGACCAGAAGACAACTTGGGAGCCAAGGAAGCACCAGAGGAGAGGCCCGTGGGGCCCACAAGACACCAGGGCGCGCCAGAGGCCTCTGGCGCGCCCTGATGGGTTGTGGGGCGCACGGAGGTCTCCTCCACCGCCTCTCAGCTCTATAAATATCCAAATATTCCAGAAACGCTAGGGGAGCGATCGAAACACAATTCCAGCCGCCGCAAGTTCCAGAACCACGAGATCCAATTTAGAGCCCTATTCCGGCACTCTGCCGGAGGGGAACACGATCACGGAGGGGTTCATCATCCTCATTGGTGCTCCTCCGATGATGAGTGAGTAGTTCACCATAGACCTACGGGTCCGTAGGCAGTAGCTAGATGGCTTCTTCTCTCTTTTTGATTCTCAATACAATGTTCTCTTGGAGATCTATTTGATGTAATGACTTTTTGCGGTGTGTTTGTTGGGATTCGATGAAGTTCGAGTTTATGATCAGATCTATATCCATGAATATTATTTGATTCTTCTTTGATCTCTTTTATGCATGATTATTTAGAGTCTCATATTTCTTCTTCGAATCTTTGGTTTAGTTAGGCCAACTAGATTGATTTTTCTATCTATGAATTGCGAGTTTATGATCAGTTCTATCTATGAATATTATTTGAGTCTTCTTTGATCTCTTATATGCATGATTATTACAGTCTCGTATTTCTTCTCCGAAACTTTGGTTTGGTTTGGCCAACTAGATTGATTTTTCTTGCAATGAGAAGAGGTGCTTTGTGATGGGTTCGATCTTGCGGTGTCCTCATCCAGTGACAGAAGGGGTAGCGAGGCACGCATATATCGTTGCTATTAAGGAGAAAAAGATAGGGTCTATTCCTACATGAATAGATCTTGTCTATATCATGTCATCGTTCTTATTGCATTACTTTGTTTCTCCATGAACTTAATACATTAGATGCATGCTGGATAGCAGTCGATGTGTGGAGTAATAGTAGTAGATGCAGAATTGTTTCAGTCTACTAATCTTGGAATGATGCCTATATTCATGATCATTGCCTTGGATATCGTCATAATTATTTGTTCTTCTATCAATTGCCCAACAGTAATTTGTTTACTCACCGTATGCTATTTTCTTGAGAGAAGCCACTAATAAAATCTACAGCCCCCGGATCTATCTTTTATCATATTGCTTTCAGATATATCTTTTATCATATTTGTTTTCAGATCTATTATTCCAAAAACCAAAAAATACCTTGCTGCACTTTTTCTTTACTTATTTTATTTTGTGTTCTTGCTAGATCTATTTATTCAATCTCATACAAATTAATCTATCTTTCTACCGAGGAGGGATTGACAACCCCTCTTACGTGTCGGGTTGCAAGTATTTGTTCTTTGTGTGCAGGTACCATTTACATAGTGTTGCTTGGTTCTCCTACTGGATTGATACCTTGGTTTCATAGGAAATTACTTACCGTAGCTGTGTTGCATCATCCCTTCCTCTTTGGGGAAATATCGACGCAGTCTCAAGCCACGTCAAAGGAATTTCTGTCACCATTGCCGGGGAGATATCATCAACATCTATCAGGTTCCTAATCACAAATCTCATCTCCTTGCAATTTATATTATTTGCCATTTGCTTCTCGTTTTCATCTCCCCCACTTCACAAAAATTTGCCTTTTTATTCGTCTTCTTTTTTGTTTGCCTTTTTCTCGTCAGATCTTTTTTTTGCCTACCTCTTTGCTATGACCAGCATGAGTACCCCCTCCTTTGTCACCAGATTTTGAAGTTCTATACTTCAAGTAGAAACAAGGAGAAAATTTGAAAGATGCTTGGTATAGGTTAATGGAATCCTACCGCATTTGTAATCTAAAGGAGGATGCAAAAATTTTGCTTTGTAATTTTTATATAGGTTTAGTTTTGCATAATAGACAACTCTTGGATTTTGCCGCAAAAGATAATTTTATTGAGCTTGATGCTAATGCTGCCTATGAAATATTAGAGGGAATATTGAGAATTCCGCCACAAAAAAAGGGGTTTACTTTTACACAAGAAGGGATTCAAATATTAGACAAATTGGGTGATCTACAGAAAAATTTGGTTGAGTTGCAAAAATATAATGAACCCCTCAAACATATTAGTGGAAATCTCAATCTAATGAATACTTTGATTACTCTTTGTAATAAGCGGTTGGATATTTTAGATCTCAAGATGATCTCTTTTCCTGAGAATATTGGGAAGCGTAAAGAGCCTCCTGGGTTTGAGAAAGCCGTCATTAAGGTGGCGAAAACCAAAGATGACAATACTTGAATCTATGCATTATGCCTAGCTAGGGGCATAAAACGATAGCGCTTGTTGGGAGGCAATCCAATGAATAAAATTTATTTTTGCCTTTTTCTTTCTGTTCTTGAGTGTTTGCACAATTATGCCTCTGTTACGATTGTGTTTTTTATGTTTTAATTAGTGTTTGTGCCAAGTAAAGTCGTTGGGATAGCTTTGGGTGATAGTTGATTTGATTCTGTTGAAAAAACAGAAACTTTTGTGTCCAGTAACAGAATTGTTTAAAGTCACAGAAGTGAAGAAATATTCTGAGTTATTTACACAAGATTTATATAAAAATTTCCTCTGTTGTCCTAATTTTTCAGAATTTTTGGAGTTATAGAAATTTGAGTAAAATTCGCATCTTTACAGACTGTTCTATTTTTGACAGATTCTGTTTTGTTTACATTGTGTGCTTATTTTGATGAATCTATGGATTGTATCGGGGGGTATAAGCCATGGTAAAGTTAGAATACAGTAGGTATAATGCAATAATGAAATATGAATAGGTTTTTAATAGTACTTAAAGCAAAGATTTGTTTTATTATACTAACGGATCTCACGAAGGTTTTGTTAAGTTTTGTGTGATTGAAGTTTTCAAGTTTTGGGTGAGATCTCGATGGATGAAGGAATAAGGAGGGAAAAGAGCCTAAGCTTGGGGATGCCCATGGCACCCCAAGTTAATATTCAAGTAGAACCAAGTAACTAAGCTTGGGGATGCGGGGCATCCCCTCTTTCTTCTAACAACCATCGATAATTTTACTTGGATCTATATTTTTATTCGTCACATGTCATGAGTTTTGCTTTGAGCATCTTGTATTATATGAGTCTTTATTTGTTTTGCTTTTTAGTTTGTCACCATTATCCTTGCTGGACACACCTATTTGAGAGAGCCAAAATTATACTATGATTTGTTAGAATTGCTCTATGTGCTTCACTTAAACTTTTTGAGCTATGGAATTGCTCTAGTGCTTCACTTCTATCTTTTTGAGCACGGTGTGCTTTAATATTCTTGAAAAAATTCTCTCATGCTTCACTTATATTATTTTGAGAGATGAAAATTTTTATGCTCATATTCTTCACTTAAATTTGTTTGAGCTTGTCAAAAGCAAATGCAACATATGAAATTAGTCCCAAAGTGATAGATATTCAAGAGGGATGTAATAAAACTTTCATGAAGATCATTGGACAAAATAAACTTGATTCTTAGTAATAGTTTTGAGATATGATGATAGTAATATGTGAGCCATGTTAGCGAGTAATTATGCGTTAGTAAGAATATTGGTGTTAAGGTTTGTGATTCCCTACACAAGCACAAAAGTCAATAGTTATGCAATGAAATTACATCCTACTTGTGGTGCATTATTCGTGTTAGTTATGCTTGAAGGAAATATGCCCTAGAGGCAATAATAATGTTGTTATTTATATTTCCTTATATCATGATAAATGTTTATTATTCATGCTAGAATTGTATTAACCGGAAACTTGATACATGTGTGAATACATAGACAAACAGAGTGTCCCTAGTATGCCTCTACTTGACTAGCTTGTTTATCAAAGATGGTTATGTTTCTTGACCATAGACATGTGTTGTCATTTGATAAACAGGATCACATCATTAGGAGAATGATGTGATGGAGAAGACCCATCCGTTAGCTTAGCATAATGATCGTTAAGTTTATTGCTATAGCTTTCTTCATGACTTATACATATTCCTCTGACTATGAGATTATGCAACTCCCGAATACCGGAGGAACACCTTGTGTGCTATCAAACGTCACAACGTAACTGGGTGATTATAAAGATGCTCTACAGATGTCTCTGAAGGTGTTTGTTGGGTTGGCATAGATCGAGATTAGGATTTGTCACTCCGAGTATCAGAGAGGTATCTCTGGGCCCTCTCGGTAATGCACATCATATGAAGCCTTGCAAGCAATGTGACTAATGAGTTAGTTGCGGGATGATGCATTACGGAACGAGTAAAGAGACTTACCAGTAACGAGATTGCACTAGGTATGTTGATACCGACGATCGAATCTCGGGCAAGTAACATACCGATGACAAAGGGAATAACGTATGTTGTTATGCGGTTTGACCGATAAAGATCTTTGTAGAATATGTAGGAGCCAATATGAGCATCCAGGTTCCTCTATTGGTTATTGACCGGAGATCTGTCTCGGTCATGTCTACATAGTTCTCGAACCCGTAGGGTCCGCACACTTAACGTTCGATGACGATTTGTATTATGAGTTTATGTGATTTGATGACCGAAGGTTGTTCGGAGTCCCGGATGAGATCACGGAGGGGGGGGGGGGGGGGGGGGGGGGGGGGGGGGGGGGGGGGGGGGGGGGGGGGGGGGGGGGGGGGGGGGGGGGGGGGGGGGGGGGGGGGGGGGGGGGGGGGGGGGGGGGGGGGGGGGGGGGGGGGGGGGGGGGGGGGGGGGGGGGGGGGGGGGGGGGGGGGGGGGGGGGGGGGGGGGGGGGGGGGGGGGGGGGGGGGGGGGGGGGGGGGGGGGGGGGGGGGGGGGGGGGGGGGGGGGGGGGGGGGGGGGGGGGGGGGGGGGGGGGGGGGGGGGGGGGGGGGGGGGGGGGGGGGGGGGGGGGGGGGGGGGGGGGGGGGGGGGGGGGGGGGGGGGGGGGGGGGGGGGGGGGGGGGGGGGGGGGGGGGGGGGGGGGGGGGAGTCCCGGATGAGATCACGGACATGACGAGGAGTCTCGAAATAGTCGAGAGGTAAAGATTGATATATTGGAAGGTTACATTCGGAACCGGAATAGTTTCGAGAAGTTTCGGATAAGTTTCGGAGTACCGGGAGGTTACCAAAACCCCCTCGGGAGAGTAATGGGCCAACATGGGCCTTAGTGGAGGAGAGAGGGCCGGCCATAGGAGGTGGCGCGCTCCCCCCTTGCCAATCCGAATTGGACAAGGGGTGGGGGCGGCGCCCCCCCCTTTCCTTCTCCTACTCCCTCTCCTTTCCCCCTTTGCTACTCTGGAAAAAAGGAAAAGTGGGGGGGGGGGCGAATCCTACTAGGTTGGAGTCCTAGTAGGACTCCCCCTCCATGGCGCGCCCCCTGGTGGCCGGCCTCCTTCCCCCTCCTTTATATACGGGGGAAGGGGGGCACCCCAAAGGCACAACATTGTCTTAGCCGTGTGCGGTGCCCCCCTCCACCGTTTACTCCTCCGATAATATCATCGTAGTGCTTAGGCGAAGCCCTGCGCGGATCACATCACCAACACCGTCGCCACACCGTTGTGCTGACGGAACTCTCCCTCGACCCTCTACTGGATCAAGAGTTCGAGGGACGTCATCGAGCTGAACGTGTGCTGAACACGGAGGTGCCACACGTTCGGTACTTGGATCGGTTGGATCATGAAGACGTTCGACAACATCAACCACGTTAACCTAACGCTTCCGCTTTCAGTCTATGAGGGTACGTGGACACACTCTCCCCTCTCGTTGCTATGCATCTCCTAGATAGATCTTGCGTGAGCGTAGAATTTTTTTGAAATTGCATGCTACGTTCCCCAACAGTGGCATCCGAGCCAGGTCTATGCGTAGATGATATGCACGAGTAGAACACAAAGAGTTGTGGGCGATAATAGTCATACTGCTTACTACCAATGTCTTACTTTGATTCGGCGGTATTGTTGGATGAAGAGGCCCGGACCGACATTACATGGCCGCGTTCATGAGACTGGTTCTACCGACGTGCTTTGCACACAGGTGGCTGGCGGGTGTCTGTTTCTCCAAGTTTAGTTGAATCGAGTTTGACTATGACCAGTCCTTGTTGAAGGTTAAAACAGCACACTTGACGAAAAATCGTTGTGTTTTTGATGCGTAGGGAAGAACGGTTCTTACTAGAAGCCCGTAGCAGCCACGTAAAACTTGCAACAATAAAGTAGAGGACGTGGGGGGGGGGGGGGGGGGGGGGGGGGGGGGGGGGGGGGGGGGGGGGGGGGGGGGGGGGGGGGGGGGGGGGGGGGGGGGGGGGGGGGGGGGGGGGGGGGGGGGGGGGGGGGGGGGGGGGGGGGGGGGGGGGGGGGGGGGGGGGGGGGGGGGGGGGGGGGGGGGGGGGGGGGGGGGGGGGGGGGGGGGGGGGGGGGGGGGGGGGGGGGGGGGGGGGGGGGGGGGGGGGGGGGGGGGGGGGGGGGGGGGGGGGGGGGGGGGGGGGGGGGGGGGGGGGGGGGGGGGGGGGGGGGGGGGGGGGGGGGGGGGGGGGGGGGGGGGGGGGGGGGGGGGGGGGGGGGGGGGGGGGGGGGGGGGGGGGGGGGGGGGGGGGGGGGGGGGGGGGGGGGGGGGGGGGGGGGGGGGGGGGGGGGGGGGGGGGGGGGGGGGGGGGGGGGGGGGCCTCACTAAAATTTCAAGGTATAAGTGTTCTCCCTGAGTATGCACCGTTGCGATAGTTCGTCGTGCCGAGACACCACGTGATGATCAGGTGTGATAAGCTCTATGTACACATACAACGGGTGCAAGACAGTTTTGCACGTGTGGAATACTCAGGTTAAACTTGACGAGCCTAGCATATGCAGATATGGCCTCGGAACACTGAGACCGAAAGGTCGAACGTGAATCATATAGTAGATATGATCAATATAGAGATGTTCACCATTGAAAACTATTCCATCTCACGTGATGATCGGACATGGTTTAGTTGATATGGATCACGTGATCATTTAGATGACCAGAGGGATGTCTATCTAAGTGGGAGTTCTTAAGTAATATGATTAATTGAACTTAATTTATCATGAATTTAGTCCTGATAGTTTTTGCATATCTATGTTGTTGTAGATCAATGGCCCGTGCTACCGTTCCCTTGAATTTTAATGCATTCCTAGAGAAAGCTAAGTTGAAAGATGATGGTAGCAACTACACGGACTGGGTCCGTAACTTGAGGATTATCCTCATTGCTGCACAGAAGAATTATGTCCTTGTTGCACTGCTAGGTGACAAGCCCGCTCCCGCTAATGTAGACGCTTTGAACGTCTGGCAAACGTGGTCTGATGACTACTCTATAGTTCAGTGTGCCATGCTCTACGGCTTAGAATCGGGACTTCAAAGACGTTTTGAATGTCATGGAGCATATGAGATGTTCCAGGAGTTGAAGTTAATATTTCAAGCAAATGCCCGAGTTGAGAGATATGAAGTCTCCAACAAGTTCTATAGCTGCAAGATGGAGGAGAACAGTTCTGCCAGTGAACACATACTCAGACTGTCTGGGTACCATAACCACTTGATTCAGCTGGGAGTTAATCTTCTGGATGATAGTGTTATTGACAGAGTTCTTCAATCACTGCCACCAAGCTACAAAAGCTTCGTGATGAACTATAATATGCAAGGGATGAATAAGACAATTCCCGAGCTCTTCGCTATGCTCAAAGCTGTGGAGGTAGAAATTAAGAAAGAGCATCAAGTGTTGATGGTTAACAAGACCACTAGTTTCAAGAAAAAGGGCAAGGGAAAGAAGGAGAACTTCAATAAGAATGGCAAGCAAGTTGTCACTCCCGGGAAGAATCCCAAGTTTGGACCCAAGCCTGAAACTGAGTGCTTTTACTGCAAAGGGACTGGTCACTGGAAGCGGAACTGCCCCAAGTATTTGGTGGATAAGAAGGATGGCAAAGTGAACAAAGGTATATTTGATATACATGTTATTGATGTGTACCTTACTAATGCTCGTAGTAGTGCATGGGTATTTGATACCGGTTCGGTTGCTCATATTTGTAACTCGAAACAGGGGCTACGGATCAAACGAAGATTGGCTAAGGATGAGATGACGATGCACGTCGGGAATGGTTCCAAGGTCGATGTGATCGCCGTCGGCACGCTACCTCTACATCTACCTTCGGGGTTAGTTTTAGACCTGAATAATTGTTATTTAGTGCCAGCGTTGAGCGTGAACATTATATCTGGATCTTGTTTGATGCGAGACGGTTATTCATTTAAATAAGGGGGGGGGGGGGGGGGGGGGGGGGGGGGGGGGGGGGGGGGGGGGGGGGGGGGGGGGGGGGGGGGGGGGGGGGGGGGGGGGGGGGGGGGGGGGGGGGGGGGGGGGGGGGGGGGGGGGGGGGGGGGGGGGGGGGGGGGGGGGGGGGGGGGGGGGGGGGGGGGGGGGGGGGGGGGGGGGGGGGGGGGGGGGGGGGGGGGGGGGGGGGGGGGGGGGGGGGGGGGGGGGGGGGGGGGGGGGGGGGGGGGGGGGGGGGGGGGGGGGGGGGGGGGGGGGGGGGGGGGGGGGGGGGGGGGGGGGGGGGGGGGGGGGGGGGGGGGGGGGGGGGGGGGGGGGGGGGGGGGGGGGGGGGGGGGGGGGGGGGGGGGGGGGGGGGGGGGGGGGGGGGGGGGGGGGGGGGGGGGGGGGGGGGGGGGGGGGGGGGGGGGGGGGGGGGGGGGGGGGGGGGGGGGGGGGGGGGGGGGGGGGGGGGGGGGGGGGGGGGGGGGGGGGGGGGGGGGGGGGGGGGGGGGGGGGGGGGGGGGGGGGGGGGGGGGGGGGGGGGGGGGGGGGGGGGGGGGGGGGGGGGGGGGGGGGGGGGGGGGGGGGGGGGGTACGAGTTTGGTCTTCATTTAAAACAAAGCGGAATAGTTTCGCAACTCACGCCACCTGGAACACCACAGCGTAATGGTGTGTCTGAATGTCATAACCGTACTTTATTAGATATGGTGTGATCTATGATGTCTCTTACCGGTTTACCACTATCGTTTTGGGGTTATGCATTAGAGACAGCTGCATTCACGTTAAATAGGGCACCGTCTAAATTCGTTGAGACGACACCATATGAACTATGGTTTGGCAAGAAACCTAAGCTGTCGTTTCTTAAAGTTTGGGGTTGCGATGCTTATGTGAAAAAGCTTCAGTCTGATAAGCTCGAACCCAAATCAGAAAAGTGCGTCTTCATAGGATACCCAAAAGAAACTGTTGGGTACACCTTCTATCACAGATCTGAAGGCAAGATATTTGTTGCTAAGAATGGATCCTTTCTAGAGAAGGAGTTTCTCTCGAAAGAAGTGAGTGGGAGGAAAGTAGAACTTGATGAGGTAGTGGTACCTTCTCTTGAATTGGAAAGTAGTTCATCACAGAAATCAGTTCCAGTGATGCCTACACCAATTAATGAGGAAGCTAATGATGATGATCATGAAGCTTCAGATCAAGTTACTACAGAACTTCGTAGGTCAACCAGAGTACGTTCCGCACTAGAGTGGTACGGTAATCCTGTTCTGGAAGTCATGTTACTAGACCATGATGAACATACGAACTATGAGGAAGCGATGATGAGCCCAGATTCCGCGAAATGGCTTGAGGCCATGAAGTCTGAGATGGGATCCATGTATGAGAACAAAGTGTGGACTTTGGTTGACTTGCCCGATGATCGGCAAGCCATAGAGAATAAATGGATCTTCAAGAAGAAGACTGACACTGACGGTAATGTTACTGTCTACAAAGCTCGACTTGTTGCGAAAGGTTTTTGACAAGTTCAAGGAGTTGACTACGATGAGACCTTCTCACCCGTAGCGATGCTTAAGTCTGTCCGAATCATGTTAGCAATTGCCGCGTTCTATGATTATGAAATCTGGCAAATGGATGTCAAAACTGCATTCCTTAATGGATTTCTCAAAGAAAAGTTGTATATGATGCAACCAGAAGGTTTTGTCGATCCTAAAGGTGCTAACAAAGGGGGGGGGGGGGGGGGGGGGGGGGGGGGGGGGGGGGGGGGGGGGGGGGGGGGGGGGGGGGGGGGGGGGGGGGGGGGGGGGGGGGGGGGGGGGGGGGGGGGGGGGGGGGGGGGGGGGGGGGGGGGGGGGGGGGGGGGGGGGGGGGGGGGGGGGGGGGGGGGGGGGGGGGGGGGGGGGGGGGGGGGGGGGGGGGGGGGGGGGGGGGGGGGGGGGGGGGGGGGGGGGGGGGGGGGGGGGGGGGGGGGGGGGGGGGGGGGGGGGGGGGGGGGGGGGGGGGGGGGGGGGGGGGGGGGGGGGGGGGGGGGGGGGGGGGGGGGGGGGGGGGGGGGGGGGGGGGGGGGGGGGGGGGGGGGGGGGGGGGGGGGGGGGGGGGGGGGGGGGGGGGGTTCAAAATGGACCAGTCAAAGAAAGGGTTCTTGCCTGTGTTACAAGGTGTGAAGTTGAGTAAGACTCAATACCCGACCACTGCAGAAGATAGAGAGAAAATGAAAGTCATTCCCTATGCCTCAGCCATAGGTTCTATCATGTATGCAATGCTGTGTACCAGACCTGATGTGTGCCTTGCTATAAGTTTAGCGGGGAGGTACCAAAGTAATCGAGGAGTGGATCACTGGACAGCGGTCAAGAACATCCTGAAATACCTAAAAAGGACTAAGGATATGTTTCTCATTTATGGAGGTCACAAAGAGCTCATCGTAAATGGTTACGTCGATGCTAGCTTTGACACTGATCCGGATGACTCTAAGTCACAAACCGGATACATATTTATATTGAATGGTGGAGCTGTCAGTTGGTGCAGTTCCAAGCAAAGCGTCGTGGCGGGATCTACGTGTGAAGCGGAGTACATAGCTGCTTCGGAAGCAGCAAATGAAGGAGTCTGGATGAAGGAGTTCATATCCAATCTAGGTGTAATACCTAGTGCATCGGGTCCAATGAAAATCTTTTGTGATAATACTGGAGCAATTGCCTTAGCGAAGGAATCCATATTTCACAAAAGAACCAAACACATCAAGAGACGCTTCAACTCCATCCGCGATCAAGTCAAGGAGGGAGACATAGAGATTTGCAAAATATATACGGATCTGAATGTTGCAGACCCGTTGACTAAGCCTCTTCCACGAGCAAAACATGATCAGCACCAAGACTCCATGGGTGTTAGAATCATTACAATGTAATCTAGATTATTGACTCTAGTGCAAGTGGGAGACTGAAGGAAATATGCCCTAGAGGCAATAATAATGTTGTTATTTATATTTCCTTAAATCATGATAAATGTTTATTATTCATGCTAGAATTGTATTAAGCGGAAACTTGATACATGTGTATAGATAAACAGAGTATCCCTAGTATGCCTCTACTTGACTAGCTTGTTTATCAAAGATGGTTATGTTTCGGGGGGGGGGGGGGGGGGGGGGGGGGGGGGGGGGGGGGGGGGGGGGGGGGGGGGGGGGGGGGGGGGGGGGGGGGGGGGGGGGGGGGGGGGGGGGGGGGGGGGGGGGGGGGGGGGGGGGGGGGGGGGGGGGGGGGGGGGGGGGGGGGGGGGGGGGGGGGGGGGGGGGGGGGGGGGGGGGGGGGGGGGGGGGGGGGGGGGGGGGGGGGGGGGGGGGGGGGGGGGGGGGGGGGGGGGGGGGGGGGGGGGGGGGGGGGGGGGGGGGGGGGGGGGGGGGGGGGGGGGGGGGGGGGGGGGGGGGGGGGGGGGGGGGGGGGGGGGGGGGGGGGGGGGGGGGGGGGGGGGGGGGGGGGGGGGGGGGGGGGGGGGGGGGGGGGGGGGGGGGGGGGGGGGGGGGGGGGGGGGGGGGGGGGGGGGGGGGGGGGGGGGGGGGGGGGGGGGGGGGGGGGGGGGGGGGGGGGGGGGGGGGGGGGGGGGGGGGGGGGGGGGGGGGGGGGGGGGGGGGGGGGGGGGGGGGGGGGGGGGGGGGGGGGGGGGGGGGGGGGGGGGGGGGGGGGGGGGGGGGGGGGGGGGGGGGGGGGGGGGGGGGGGGGGGGGGGGGGGGGGGGGGGGGGGGGGGGGGGGGGGGGGGGGGGGGGGGGGGGGGGGGGGGGGGGGGGGGGGGGGGGGGGGGGGGGGGGGGGGGGGGGGGGGGGGGGGGGGGGGGGGGGGGGGGGGGGGGGGGGGGGGGGGGGGGGGGGGGGGGGGGGGGGGGGGGGGGGGGGGGGGGGGGGGGGGGGGGGGGGGGGGGGGGGGACATGACGAGGAGTCTCGAAATGGTTGAGAGGTAAAGATTGATATATTGGAAGTTTACATTCGGACACCGGAATGGTTTCGGGAAGTTTCGGATAAGTTTCGGAGTACCGGGAGGTTACCGGAACCCCCTCGGGAGAGTAATGGGCCAACATGGGCCTTAGTGGAGGAGAGAGGGGGGGGGGGGGGGGGGGGGGGGGGGGGGGGGGGGGGGGGGGGGGGGGGGGGGGGGGGGGGGGGGGGGGGGGGGGGGGGGGGGGGGGGGGGGGGGGGGGGGGGGGGGGGGGGGGGGGGGGGGGGGGGGGGGGGGGGGGGGCGAATCCTACTAGGTTTGGAGTCCTAGTAGGACTCCCCCCTCCATGGCGCGCCCCCTGGTGGCCGGCCTCCTCCCCCCTCCTTTATATACGGGAGAAGGGGGGCACCCCAAAGGCACAACATTGTCTTAGCCATGTGCGGTGCCCCCTCCACCGTTTACTCCTCCGATAATATCATCGTAGTGCTTAGGCGAATCCCTGCGCGGATCACATCACCAACACCGTCGCCACACCGTCGTGCTGACGGAACTCTCCCTCGACCCTCTGCTGGATCAAGAGTTCGAGGGACGTCATCGAGCTGAACGTGTGCAGAGCACGGAGGTGCCGTACGTTCGGTACTTGGATCGGTTGGATCATGAAGACGTTCGACTACATCAACCGCGTTAACCTAACGCTTCCGCTTTCGGTCTACGAGGGTACGTGGACACACTCTCCCCTCTCGTTGCTATGCATCTCCTAGATAGATCTTGCGTGAGCGTAGATTTTTTTTGAAATTGCATGCTATGTTCCCCAACAATGCTTAATGCTCGTTTATGTGAATTTTTGTTTCTTGGTTGGTTGCTTCTTAATCTATTTGCTAGCCTTCATTTGTACTAAGTAGAAATACTACTTGTGCATCCAAAATCCTTAAACCCTGTTTTGCCATATGAGTCCACCATGCCTACCTATATGTTGTATGTTCATGCCGTTCTAAGTAAATTTGTATGTGCCAATTCTAATTTTCAAAATGAATTTCCTTTTTGTGTGCCCGTACCGCTCATGAAGCGGCAGGGGGTGACCAATATTTTTCCATGCTAGATGTGTTATTCTCAATATGAGTGTTTATTCACTTGTCATTGCAAGAGAGTATGGCGGTAATAGGGATGCCCAGTCCCGAAATGAAAAAGAAATTTACTTTATGTTGTCAAATAATAAATTCCTTGGAAAGTGTTGGTATGGAAGGCACCCGTGGATATGGCTAGCCATGGATTGTGAAAGAATGGTGGAAAAAGAAATAAACTTTATTTTATGTTTGGGAACCGCCTATGATGGATCTAGCATGGAAAGTATTGGGAATTACTCAGTCGTTTTCGTTGACGGGAAAAGCATGCCTCTCAAAAAAAATTATCTCTCAATTTAATCTTTGAGCTCTGGCACCTCTACAAATCTCTGTTTCCCTCTGCGAAGGGCCGATCTATTTACTTTATGCAATTTTTATTTTTATTTGAGTCTCCATCTTCTCTTATAAAGCACCAACTAGGAAGTACTATGATCATACTTAAGCATTGGATGTAGCTAATATTCGAGTGTGTTTCATGAATGGATCAATGATTGAGCATTATGGGCTAGGGATAACTTTTTTTAGTGTTGATATTCTGAAAGACATGGTTGCTTGTCGATATGCTTGAGTATTGAAGTCTTCATGTCAAATAGAGACTATTGCTTTGAACCATCTAAAAGTCAAAATGTCCATGCTACAAAAGAAAAGAATATGTGATGAACATGTTAGGCAGCATTCCACGTCAAAAATTCTATTTTTTATCATTTACCTACTCGAGGACGAGCAGGAATTAAGCTTGGGGATGCTGATACGTCTCCAACGTATCTATAATTTTTTATTGTTCCATGCTGTTATATTATCATTCTTGGATGTTTTACAATCATTTTATAATAACTCTATATCATTTTTTGGGACTAACCTATTGACATAGTGCCCAGTACCAGTTGCTGTTTTTTGCTTGTTTTTTACTTCGCAGAATATCCCTATCAAACGGAGTCCAAACGCAGCGAAACTTTTTAAAGATTTTTTTGGACCAGAAGACAACTTGGGAGTCAAGGAAGCACCAGAGGAGAGGCCCGTGGGGCCCACAAGACACCAGGGCGCGCCAAAGGCCCCTGGCGCGCCCTGATGGGTTGTGGGGCGCACGGATGTCTCCTCCACCGCCTCTCAGCTCTATAAATATCCAAATATTCCAGAAACCCTAGGGGAGCGATCAAAACACAATTCCAGCCGCCGCAAGTTCTAGAACCACGAGATCCAATCTAGAGCCCTATTCCGGCACTCTGCCGGAGGGAACACGATCACGGAGGGGTTCATCATACTCATTGGTCCTCCTCCGATGATGCGTGAGTAGTTCACCATAGACCTACAGGTCTGTAGGCAGTAGCTAGATGGCTTCTTCTCTCTTTTTTATTCTCAATACAATGTTCTCTTGGAGATCTATTTGATGTAATGACTTTTTGCGGTGTGTTTGTTGGGATCCGATTAAGTTCGAGTTTATGATCAAATCTATATTCATGAATATTATTTGAGTCTTCTTTGATCTCTTTTATGCATGATTACTTATAGCCTCATATTTCCTCTTCGAATCTTTGGTTTAGTTAGGCCCACTAGATCGATTTTTCTTGCAATGGGAAGAGGTGCTTTGTGATGATCATTGTCTTGGATATCATCATAATTATTTGTTCTCCTATCAATTGCCCAACAGTAATTTGTTTACCCACCGTATGCTATTTTCTTGAGAGAAGCCACTAGTGAAATCTACGGCCCTCGGGTCAATCTTTTATCATATTGCTTTCAGATCTATCTTTTATCATATTTGTTTTTAGATCTATTATTCCAAAAACCCAAAAATACCTTGCTGCACTTTTTCTTTACTTATTTTATTTTGCGTTCTTGCTAGATCTATTTATCCAATCTCATACAAATTAATCTATCTTTTTACCGAGGAGGGATTGACAACCCCTCTTATGCGTCGGGTTGCAAGTATTTGTTCTTTGTGTGCAGGTACCATTTACATACTGTTGCTTGGTTCTCCTACTGGATTGATACCTTGGTTTCATAACTGAGGGAAATACTTACCGTAGTTGTGCTGCATCATCCCTTCCTCTTTGGGTAATACCGACGCAGTCTCAAGCCACGTCACACCTCTGCCATAGCGGTGTTGTAGTGCGCCTGCACCTGCTATATGGTGAAGCCGACGTGCACAGGAGACGCGGTAGCCGGGGCGGTGTCATCGAAGGCCGTCTCCATTGTGGTCTCATCCTTGTCGTCGGAGACCTCAGGAGAGCTGGCCGCACGACGGCTTTGCCAGGCGGCGGCTAGGGCCGCCACGGCGTGCTTCATCTCCGTGGAAAGGCTCTCCCACAGAGCTTCGCCACCTACAATCATGGCGGATGAAGTGCAAGGGAGGAGGATGGGGAGGGGCTTTTGTTGTGGTGTGGAGTTATCCGGGTGTGACCGCCTTTATACAGCGGATTCCGATGAGGCGAGGCATCCGGGTGCGTCAATGTGCGGCGCCGGAGTGGGTTTCTCGGTGAACGAGCCTGCTTAATGGCGGCATACGGACGGACATCGGCATTGAACGGACGTGGTAGATATCCGTCCCGTCCAGTCACGTGTCTCCGGCATTGAACATGTGCAGACAACGGAGACGCGTCGCGGATGGCGCCCTCGGCGCGCGCACTGCTTCAATGTCGGGGGCAGTGAGGTCGCGTCCGCCCTGAGCCGTCTTCAATGTTGATCGACGCGCTCTACAGCGGCATGAATGCGGGCAGCTCGCGTCGGACGGGAACGCGCGCAGACGAGGGAGGAGGGGTTTTGGTGGGCCAGGGTGGTTAGGAGAGGGCGTAGGATCAGTCCGGACTCCCGCAAAGTCCCCCACGTTTGTCTCCAGTTTGCGGGAGAAATCGCTCCCGGACCGCCCCGCGGATCGTTACAGGCTCGCATTGGATGGCTTTCGTTGTTTGGACACCGTGGTCCGAACGCATGCCGGAGATTTACACTGTATTTATTGAGTGTAATGGGTAAAGTTGGGGAGCCTCCCCTGTCCCTGTCAGGGATATACCCCGTGGTATAACCCGGCCTGAAATATGACCCGGCCGGGACTTGGCGACTCACTGATGGCCCGCCCGGACTTGGCGGCTCACTGGTGACCCGGCCGAGCTCGGCGACTCATTAGTGACCCGACGGGCAGGTCAAACGAATGACAAGATCCAACGGCCCAGAAGGCAGCTCATGGGAAGGCCGACTCATGTTATGGTGGGCCGGCTTAAGAGGAAAGGCATAAGGAATATTTCCCTTACAAGGAAAGCAAGACTAGGATTCCACTTGTAATAGAGTAGTCCTAATCCTACTAGGACTAGTCAAGTAAGCTGTCCCTCCAACTTATATAAGGAGGGGCAGGGGCACCCCAAGAGGGACAAGTTTTAGACAGACAAGTCTTAGACAAGATCAAAGTAGATGCTCTCGAGATAGAGGGAGCGAAACACCGCCCTTGTAACCGAGATCATCATCATCAATATCAATGAAGCAGGATGTAGGCTTTTACCTCCACCGTGAGGGGCCGAACCTCGGTAAAATCTCGCGTCTCTCGTCCCGCTCAACCCCGTTCAAGCTACCACTTAGATGCGTTAGCCTCACGACTAAGTCCTCACACTAGGACATCTTGCCGTGACAAAACCACGACAGTCCCCCCTTCCCCCATACCCCCAGCGTCGCCTCCCCGAGCGGGGTGACCGGGGCGGCCTCTCCCTTCCCCGCCGCCTCAGCCCCCTCCCACCTTCCCCTCCCGCCATTGCCGCCGGCTGGCGCGACCGGGCGCTTGCTCGCGCGGCGCCGTTGTGGCCGGCGATGGCGGCCCCTTCTTCTTCCCGACGTGGATCCCAGCTCGGGTGGGCGTCTCCGATGGCAGTGTACTTCGGCTGGTGGTGCTCCGGTGCTGGCCGGACGGTGGGCGTGGCGGCGGCGCGGTCCCTTGGCGACGGTGGCGGCTGGCGGCGGGAGTTGACCGGCAGCGCCCTGAAAGCCCAAATCTGGGTTATCTGGGCCCGATCTGGGTCATGGAGGCCGGCTTGGACTCATGCGGGTCGCCTTCGGCTGGAGCTGGCGAGCTGCGGGCGACGGGGACGGCGGCTACTGCGGCAGGGGCTTAGCGGGCCTGATCTGGGCCCGACCGGGTAGTTGGCCTGGTGTGCTCCTGCTCTGCGTCCGGTCTGCTACCGCCTGAGCCGGTAGAGGTTGTCCCCTCCCATGCGGCTGCGTTACTGCCGGCCTCTATCTACGGTGGCTTCGTTTTGGTCCGGCTGGCCTTGCTGCGTCTGCTGTGGTGAGATGACGGTAGTATCTTCGTGACTGTGGTGGCGCATGTTGGCGGGCGGAAGGCAAGGTGGAGCCAACGGTTGGTCCTGGGTGGTGGGTGTGAGGGGTCGGGAGAAATCCCTGTCGGGTCTGGCCGGCACCGGCGTGGTGACGCCTGTGGGCGCCGCCATCCTTCTTGAAGGGCGTCGGGAGTCCCCCTCCACCGACTCCCTCCGTGTACCGGGAGAAATCCTAGGATTCGTCCGGGCAGCAGCGTCGTCATCGTCGCAGTCCTTCTTGAAGGTGTTGCTTGGTTCGCGACAATTCGGGGGCATAGGAGTGTGGTGGAATTCTCCGGAGGGCACATCGGTTGCGGGATACTACAGCTTTCGTTGATCCGGTGCTTCTGGCATTTTTTCTCTTGTTTTTCTCTTATTTAATTTTTTGGCATGATTGTGTTGTTTGCCCCAGCGTTGGACTCTATGCTGTATCGGGTGGTTGCTATATTAATATAGCGGGGTGAAAGCCTATTTCGAGAGATCGGGTAAAGGTGGGGTCGTCGTCCTATTGACTGTCCAATCGATCATTCTCGTAGGTACTACGTACTCGGTCCCAAAATAAGTCACTCAATATTGTATTAATTTTAGTATAAACTTAATATAAAGTTAAGTCATTTATTTTAGGAAGGAGGGAGTAGCATATAGGAGTACAATACAAAGAAGATATGCACACGTCCCGAGTATGATGGTGGCTCTGTTGGATTTCTAATTTTTTGAGTGTGAGCTCCTAGCAGCAGAGAACGCTTTGCCTGACCACTCGATCCCCACTCACTTGAGGATCATGCCAACCTGGCACCTTTTCAGTTTTATATCAGCTCTAGTGCATCAGTGCACGCTTATGTTTATCAGTCTTTTAATTCACAAAGAAATGGTTATCAGTCTTTTACGGCACATAACTAAGCAATACGAGCCATCCATTCAGCTGATCCGACATCCCATGGACTAGATCCACCCATGCTACTGGACAGTGTGAGTAGTGTTTTTTGTTTTAAGGCGCACAATCGGGATACATGGCAAACCAATACCTCCACTCTACACGTAAAAAAGAAGAAAAATATAATACCACTCTATATAGAGGGAGAAAAAAAAAGGAAACAGTGTGTTTTGTTGTCCTAATTCCCCATTCCTTGCCGGCGGTCCCATCACTTGAGGGAATATCACATGAGAACCAACATTCGATGAAAACCACGTGAAAAAAGAAGTTTTGAAGTTTTTGAAAAAATCTAAAAAAAATACGGGATGTTGATGGTGATGTTCTATTGCCATGTGAAAATCCAGGTTCGAACACATTACGGAATGTGAGCTACGAAAAAAAACAAAATCAACATTGAATATGGCCGAAGAGAATGTCACTATTTATTGCTTAATTTGTTTTTTCATAGCTTGCATCCTGTAGTGTGTTTCAACTTAGAATTTCACATGGCAATATGGCAATAGAACATCACCCTCCCAACATCCCGTATTTTTCCATTTTTTTATGAAACTTTTAAACGTGGTTTCCACGAAGTTTTCTTTAAATGTTAGTTTTCATGTGATATACTGGTATTATATGATCCAAGGCGCGCTTTGTCTGTTTGGCCACCAACACCGGGAGCGGTGGTTTTGGTGTGGTATACTGGTATTATATGATCCAAGGCGCGATACGTACCTCTGAGAAGAGACACGTTGTTGGGCGTAGCTATGCCACAGCTGGTGCTGAGCACGATGTAGGCGTGTACTACTACGGGGCCAAACATGTCCTGGTAAGTCTGGCCATCGAGGATAGCCTGGTAGAGAAGACAATGCAGCGGCAAAATAAATACCCCGCGCGACAATGCAGCGGTTAGGAGGGAAGTTTCGGTCTAGCCTCTTCCTTGTGACACCGTGTTTCGTTCCTTGTATATAAAATCTGATACATACATATTCAACTCATGAATTTCATCGAGGATGACACTCGTCATCCACCGACTCCACGTGTTCGTCCCAAAGACTTGAGAGACGTTGACTGTCCATCTCCATGCATGAGGACTAGAGAGTAATTAAACTTGTCGACACGTGGACCATTCTATAGAGAAGAGGACAGATTCCTTTGAAAATTACATTTAAACTAACAAGTAGTAACCCTCAAAATTTGGTAATCGATGAGGCGTTAATGTAGCATGTCGAAGCAAAACAAGTGAGGACAATCCAAAAAATATTCTTGGTGGGAGACAATCTAGAAAGTTGTATTCCAAAACGCTTGCATATTACTTGCCCACCACATCGACCTGTCATCAACGTGCCCGAAAATGTTCATATGTATATTTCACTTGCAAAGAGCAACTCAGGCAGACGCACCAGATCAACCGATTGCAATAATAATCGCTCGTGTGGTGTTTGGCGATCATGGCTGAAATGAGCGGTCCAACCCTCGGCCTACATAATTTATGGAGGCCGCTTCAAATTGAGCCCGTGAGCCTCCATATTGGAGGTTGTGGGCGTTAATATGGAGTGGCCTCCAAAAGCAACCGTTCGCGGAGGAGGGAGGCTTCAGCCTAGCCTCTTCCTTCCACGAGCAGCCCGGTCAATGGCGCTGCATCCGTACGATTGTCGCTCTCGCCCCTGCAAATGGCACAACCACTTTTCCCTCGGGAAGAGCACCCATAAATGGCTGCCGCCGCTTCTTGCGCCAGTTTCCCACCAGCGCATGCCAAATCCAGCCTTCCGTCCGAGCGTGTCCATTCGTGGGTATATAAACTGAGCCACCTCACTCAGTGGTGCCACTCCTCAGTCATTTGCCTCCTCCATCGGTCGCCACTCCACAACTATCTTCCACCTTCTCCGTAGCCGCCACACCCTGTTGGGAAACATTGCATGGAAAACAAAAAAAATTCTACGCACACGCAAAATCTATCCATGGAGATGCATAGCAACGAGAGGGGAGAGTGTGTCTACGTACCCTCGTAGACCGTAAGCAGAAGCGTTTATTCAACGCGGTTGATGTAGTCGTACACCTTCATGATCCGCCCGATCAAGTACCGAACGCACGGCACCTCCGCGTTCTGCACACGTTCAGCTCGGTGTCGTCCTCGCCATCTTGATCCAGCAAGCGGGATGAGGTAGTAGATGAGTTCCGTCAGCATAACGGCGTGGTGACGGTGGTGGTGAAGCAATCCCGCAGGGCTTCGCCTAAGCACTGTGATGATCTAGAGCGGAGGAGTAAACTAGAGGCGGAGGGGTGCCGACACACGGCATGGAATAAGTTGTGTCTTGTGTCGCACCCCTCCCCACATATACATAGGTGTGGGAGGGGAGGAGGCAGCCCCTAGGGTGCCCCAATAGGGCCAGCGGCCACCCTAGGGTTTTCCTAGTGGTGCGCCCCCCCCCCCCCGGGGGGGGGGGGGGGGGGGGGGATATAATGCACTTGGGAGAAGGAAAGGGGGAGGCGCCCCCACTCCTTCCTTTCTCCCTTCCGGAGATATGGTAGGAGGAGGTGGCGCCTCCCCCTTACATCTAATTGGCTGCGGCTGCCTTAAGGGGGGCGCACCAGCCCATGTGGGCTGATGTGTTCCCCTCTACTAGGCCCACTAAGGCCCAATACTCTCCCGGTGCCTCCGGAACCCCTTCCGATATTCCGATAATTTTCCGGTGCATTCCGAAACTATTCCGGACACCAAATAGCATCGTTCTATATATCAATCTTTACCTCCGGACTATTCCGGAGCTCCTCGTCATGTCCGTGATCTCATCCGGGACTCCAAACAACATTCGGTCACCAAATCACATAACTCATATAATACCAAATCGACATCGAACGTTAAGCGTGCGGACCCTACGGGTTCGAGAACTATGTAGACATGACCGAGACAACTCTCCGGTCAATAACCAATAGCAGAACATGGATGCCCATATTGGCTCCTACATATTCTACAAAGATCTTTATCGGTCGAACCGTTATGACAACATACGTAATTCCCTTTGTCCATCGGTATGTTACTTGCCCGAGATTCGATCGTCGGTATCTCTATACCTAGTTCAATCTTGTTATTGGCAATTCTCTTTACTCGTTCCGTAATACATCACCTCGTAACTAACTCCTTAGTCATTTGCTTGCAAGCTTATGATGTGTATTACCGAGAGGACCCAGAGATACCTCTCCGATACTCGGAGTGACAAATCCTAATCTCGATCTATGCCAACTCAATAAACACCTTCGAAGATACCTGTAGAGCATCTTTATGATCACCCAGTTATGTTGTGATGTTTGATAGCACACAAGGTATTCCTCCGGTATCCAGGAGTTGCATAATCTCATAGTCGAAGGAATATGTATTTGACATGAAGAAAGCAATAGCAATAAAACTGAACGATCATTATGCTAAGCTAACGGATGGGTCTTGTCCATCACATCATTCTCCTAATGATGTGATCCCATTATCAAATGACAACTCATGTCCATGGTTAGAAAACCTTAACCATCTTTGATCAACGAGCTAGTCTAGTAGAGGCTTACTAGGGACACGGTATTTGTTTATGTATTCACACATGTATTTAAGTTTTTGATCAATACAATTCTAGCATGAATAATAGACCTTTATCATGAATAAGGAAATATAAAATAACAACTTTATTATTGCCTCTAGGGCATATTTCCTTCAGTCTGCCACTTGCACTAGAGTCAATAATCTAGTTCACATCGCCATGTGATTAAACACCAATAGTTCACATCGTCATGTGATTAACACCCATAGTTCACATCGCCATGTGACCAACACCCAAAGGGTTTACTAGAGTCAATAATCTAGTTCACATCGCCATGTGATTAACACCCAAAGAGTACTAAGGTGTGATCATGTTTTGCTTGTGAGAGAAGTTTAGTCAATGGGTCTGTCACATTCAGATCCGTATGTATATTTGAAAATTTCTATGTCTATAATGCTCTGCATGGTGCTATTCCAGCTAATTGCTCCCACTATCAATATGTATCCAGATTGAGACTCTGAGTCATCCGAATTGGTGTCAAAGCTTGCATCGGCGTAACCCTTTACGACGAACTCTTTATCACCTCCATAACCGAGAAATATTTCCTTAGTCCTCTTAGGTAACTAAGGATAAATTTTGACCGATGTCCATTGATCTACTCCTGGATCACTACTGTACCCCTTGCCAAACTCATGGCAAGGTACACAATAGGTCTGGTACACAGCATGGCATACTTTATAGAACCTATGGCTGAGGCATAGGGAATGACTTTCATTCTCTCTCTATCTTCTGCTGTGGTCGGGTTTTGAGTCTTATTCAACTTCATACCTTGTAACACAGGCAAGAACCCTTTCTTTGACTGATCTATTTTGAACTTCTTCAAAACTTTGTCAAGGTATGTGCTTTGTGAAAGTCCTATTAAGCATCTTGATCTATCTCTATAGATCTTGATGCCCAATATATAAGCAGCTTCACCGAGGTCTTCCATTGAAAAAATCTTATTCAAGTATCCTTTTATGCTATCCAAAAAAATTATATCATTTCCAATCAACAATATGTCATCTACATATAATATCAGAAATGATACAGAGCTTTCTTGTAAATACAGGCTTCACCGAAAGTCTGTATAAAACCATATGCTTTGATCACCTCATCAAAGCGTATATTCCAACTCTGAGATGCTTGAACCAGTCCATAGATGGATCGCTGGAGCTTGCACACTTTGTTAGCACCTTTAGGATCGAAAAAACCTTCTGGTTGCATCATATACAACTCTTCTTTGAGATATCCATTTAAGGAGTGCAGTTTTGATATCCATTTGCCAGATTTCATAATCATAAAATATGGCAATTGCTAACATGATTCGGACGGACTTAAGCATCGCTACGGGAGAGAAAGTCTCATCGTAGTCAACCCCTTGAACTTGTCGAAAACCTTTTGCGACAAGTCAAGCTTTGTAGACAGTAACATTACCATCAGTGTGAGTCTTCTTCTTGAAGATCCATTTATTCTCTATGGCTTGCCGATCATCAGGCAAGTCCACCAAAGTCCACACTTTGTTCTCATATATGGATCCTATCTCAGATTTCATGGCCTTAAGCCATCTGTCGGAATCTGGGCTCATCATAGCTTCTTCATAGTTCGTAGGTTCGCCTTGGTTTAGTAACATGACTTCCAAGACAGGATTACGGTACCACTCTGGTGAGGATCGTGCTCTGGTCGACCTACGAAATTCAGTAGTAACTTGATCTGAAGCTTCATGATCATCATCATTAGTTTTCTCTCTAGTTGGTGTAGGCATCACGGGAACAGTTTTCTCTGATGTACTACTTTCCAATTTGAGAGAAGGTACATTTACCTCATCAAGTTCTACTTTCCTCCCACTCACTTCTTTCGAGAGAAACTCCTTCTCTAGAAAGGACCAATTCTCAGCAACAAAGATCTTGCCTTCGGATCTGTGATGGAAGGTGTACCCAATTATTCCCTTAGGGTATCCTATGAAGATGCACTTCTCCGATTTCGGTTCGAGCTTATTAGGCTGAAGCCTTTTGACATAAGTGTCGCAACCCCAAATTTTAAGAAACGACAGCTTAGGTTTCTCGCCAAACCACAGTTCATACGGTGTCGTCTCAACGGATTTAGATGGTGCCCTATTTAATGTGAATTGAGCTGTCTCTAATGCATAACCCCAAAATGATAGTGGTAAATCGGTAAGAGACATCATAGATCGCACCATATCTAATAAAGTACGGTTACGATGTTCGGACACACCATTACGCTGTGGTGTTCCAGGTGGCGTGAGTTGTGAAACAATTCCACATTGTTTTAAATGAAGGCCAAACTCATAACTCAAATATTCGCCTCCGCGATCAGATCGTAGAAACTTTATTTTCTTGTTACGATGATTCTCCACTTCACTCTGAAATTCTTTGAACTTTTCAAATGTTTCAGACTTGTGTTTCATTAAGTAGATATACCCATATTTGCTTAAATCATCTGTGAAGGTCAGAAAATAATGATACCTGCTGCGTGCCTCAATACTCATCGGACCGCATACATCGGTATGTATTATTTCCAATAAGTCATTAGCTCGCTCCATTGTTCCGGAGAACGGAGTTTTAGTCATCTTGCCCATGAGGCATGGTTCGCAAGTATCAAATGATTCATAATCAAGTGATTCCAAAAGTCCATCTGTATGGAGTTTCTTCATGCGCGTTACACCAATATGACCAAAACGGCAGTGCCACAAGTATGTTGCACTATCATTATCAAATTTGCGTCTTTTGGCATCAATATTATGAATATGTGTATCACTACGATCGAGATTCAATAAACCATTTACATTGGGTGCATGACCATAGAAGGTTTTATTCATGTAAACAGAACAACAATTATTCTCTGACTTAAATGAATAACTGTATTGCAATAAATATGATCAATCATATTCATGCTCAACGCAAACACCAAATAACATTTATTTAGGTCCAACACTAATCCCGAAGGTAGAGGGAGTATGCGATGGTGATCTTATCAACCTTGGAATCACTTCCAACACACATCGTCACCTCGCCCTTAACTAGTCTCTGTTCATTTTGCAACTCCTGTTTCGAGTTACTAATCTTAGCAACTGAACCGGTATCAAATACCCAGGGGCTACTATGAACACTAGTAAAGTACACATCAATAACATGTATAACAAATATACCTTTGTTCAATTTGCCATCCTTCTTATCTGCCAAGTATTCGGGGCAGTTCCGCTTCCAGTGACCATTTTCTTTGCAGTAGAAGCACTCAGTTTCAGGCTTGGGTCTAGCTTTGGGCTTCTTCATGGGAGCGGCAACTTGTTTGCTGTTCTTCTTGAAGTTCCCTTTCTGTCCCTTGCCCTTTTTCTTGAAACTAGTGGTTTTGTTAACCATCAACACTTGATGCTCTTTCTTGATTTCTACCTTCGTCGATTTCAGCATCGCAAAGAGCTTGGGAATTGTTTTCGTCATCCCTTGCACATTATAGTTCATCATGAAGTTCTAGTAGCTTGGTGATAATGACTAGAGGAACTCTTGCCAATCACTATCTTATCTGGAAGAATAACGCCCACTTGATTCAAGCGATTGTAGTACCCAGACATTCTGAGCACATGCTCACTAGCTGAGCTATTCTCCTCCATCTTGTAGCCAAAGTATTTGTCAGAGGTCTCATACCTCTCGACATGGGCATGAGTCTGAAATACCAATTTCAGCTCTTGGAACATCTCATATGCTCCATGGTGTTCAAAACATTTTTGAAGTCCCGGTTCTAAGCCATCATGCACTAAACTATCAAGTAGTCATCATACCAAGCTTGTCAAAATGTTTATAACATCTGCATTTGCTCCTGCAATAGGTCTGTCACCTAGCGGTGCATCAAGGACATAATTCTTCTATGCAGCAATGAGGATAATCCTCAGATCACGGACCCAGTCCGCATCATTGCTACTATTATCTTTCAACTTATTTTTCTCTAGGAACATATCAAAAATAGGGGAGCTATATCGCGAGCTATTGATCTACAACATAGATCTGCAAATACTATCAGGACTAAGTTCATGATAAATTAAGTTCAATTAATCAAATTACTTAAGAACTCCCACTTAAATAGACATCCCTCATGTCATTTAAGTGATACATGATCCAAATCAACTAACCCATGTCCGATCATCACGTGAGATGGGGTAGTCATCAATGGTGAACATCTCTATGTTGATCATATCTACTATACGATTCACGTTCGACCTTTCGGTCTCCAGTGTTCCGAGACCATGTCTGTACATGCTAGGCTCGTCAAGTTTAACCCAAGTATTATGCATGTGCAAAACTGTCTTACACCCGTTGTATGTGAACGTAGAGTCTATCACACCCGATCATCACGTGGTGTCTCGAAACAACGAACTGTAGCAACGGTGCATACTCAGGGAGAACACTTTTACCTTGAAATTTAGTGAAGGGATCATCGTATAATGCTACCGCCGTACTAAGCAAAATAAGATGCATAAAAAATAAACATCATATGCAATCAAAATATGTGACATGATACGGCCATCATCATCTCATGCTTTTGATCTCCATCTCCAAAGCATCGTCATGATCTCCATCGTCACTGGCTCGACACCTTGATCTCCATCGTTGCGTCGTGGTTGTCTCGCCAACTATTGCTTCTACAACTATCGCTAACGCATAGTGATAAAGTAAAGAAATTACATGGCGTTTGCATTTCATACAATAAAGAGACAACCATAAGGCTCATGCCGGTTGCTGATAACTTACAAAACATGATCATCTCATACAATAACGTTTATCACATCATGTCTTGACCATATCACATCACAACATGCCTTGCAAAAACAAGTTAGACGTCCTCTACTTTGTTGTTGCAAGTTTTACGTGGCTGCTACGGGCTTCTAGCAAGAACCATTCTTACCTACGGCAAAAACCACAACGGTGAATTACCAAGTTTGCTGTTTTAACCTTCTTCAAGGACCGGCCGCAGTCAAATTCAATTCATCTAAAGTAGGAGAAATAGACACCCGCCAGCCACCTTTATGCAAAACTAGTTGCATGTCAGTCGGTGGAACCGGTCTCATGTACGTGGACATGTAAGGTTGGTCCGAGCCGCTTCATCCCACAATGCCGCCGAATCAAAATAAGACGTTGGTGGTAAGCAGTATGAACATCACCGCCCACAACTTCTTTGTGTTCTACTCATGCATATCATCTACGCATAGACCTGGCTCGGATGCCACTATTGGGAAACGTTGCATGGAAAACAAAAAAAATCTATGCACACGCAAGATCTATGCATGGAGATGCATAGCAACAAGAGGGGAGAGTGTGTCTACGTACCCTCGTAGACCGTAAGCGGAAGCATTTATTCAACGCGGTTGATGTAGTCGTACACCTTCACGATCCGCCCGATCAAGTATCAAACGCACGGCACCTCCGCGTTCTGCACACGTTCAGCTCGGTGTTGTCGTCACCATCTTGATCCAGTAAGCGGGATGAGGTAGTAGATGAGTTCCGTCAGCATAACGGCGTGGTGACGGTGGTGGTGAAGCAATCCCGCAGGGCTTCGCCTAAGCACTGTGACGATCTAGAGCGGAGGAGTAAACTAGAGGCGGAGGGGTGCCGACACACGGCATGGAATAAGTTGTGTCTTGTGTGGCACCCCTCCCCACATATATATAGGTGTGGGAGGGGAGGAGGCAGCCCCTAGGGCGCCCCAATAGGGCCGGCGGCCACCCTAGGCTTTTCCTAGTGGTGCGTCCCCCCTTCCATATAATGCACTTGGGAGAAGGAAAGGGGGGAGGCGCCCCCACTCCTTCCTTTCTCCCTTCCGGAGATATGGTAGGAGGAGGTGGCGCCTCCCCCTTCCATCTAATTGGGTGCGGGTGCCTTAAGGGGGCGCACCAGCCCATGTGGCCTGGTGTGTTCTGATACGTCTCCAATGTATCTATAATTTTTGATTGTTCCATGCTATTATATTATCTGTTTTGGATGTTTTATATGCATTAATATGCTATTTTATATTATTTTTGGGACTAACCTATTAACCTAGAGCCCAGTGCCAGTTCCTGTTTTTTTCCTTGTTTTAGAGTTTCGCAGAAAAGGAATACCAAACGGAGTCCAAACGGAATGAAACCTTCGCGATGATTTTTCTTGGACCAGAAGACTACCAGGAGACTTGGAGATGAAATCGAAGGAGCCTCGAGGCGGCCACAAGGATGGAGGGCGCGCCCAGGGGGGTAGGGCGCGCCCCCCACCCTTATGGGCCCCTGTGCACCTCCTGACCTAATTCTTTTGCCTATATATTCCCAAATATTCCCAAACCACCAGAGGCATCCACGAAAACACTTTTCCACCACCGCAACCTTCTGTACCCGTGAGATCCCATCTAGGGACCTTTTTCGGCACCCTGCCGGAGGGGGATTCGATCACGGAGGGCTTCTACATCAACTCTATTGCCCTTCCGATGAAGCGTGAGTAGTTTACCACAGACCTACGGGTCCATAGCTAGTAGCTAGATGGCTTTTCTCTCTCTCTTTGATTCTCAATACCATGTTCTCCTCGATGTTCTTGGAGATCTATTCGATGTAATACTTTTTTGCGGTGTGTTTGCCGAGATCCGATGAATTGTGGATTTATGATCAGCTTATCTATGAATATTATTTGAATCTTCTCTGAATTCTTTTATGCATGATTTGATATCTTTGTAATTCTCTTCGAACTATCGGTTTGGTTTGGCCAACTAGATTGGTTTTTCTTGCAATGGGAGAAGTGCTTAGCTTTGGGTTCAATCTTGCGGTTTCCTTTCCTAGTGACAGTAGGGGCAGCAAGGCACGTATTGTATTGTTGCCATCGAGGGTAAAAAGATGGGGTTTTTATCATATTGCTTGAGTTAATTCCTCTACATCATGTCATCTTACTTAATGCGTTACTCCGTTCTTTATGAACTTAATACTCTAGATGCATGCTGGATAGCGGTCGATGTGTGGAGTAATAGTAGTAGATGCAGAATCGTTACGGTCTACTTGACACGGACGTGTTGCCTATATTCATGATCATTGCCTTAGATATCGTCATAACTTTGCGCTTTTCTGGGGGGGGGGGGGGGGGGGGGGGGGGGGGGGGGGGGGGGGGGGGGGGGGGGGGGGGGGGGGGGGGGGGGGGGGGGGGGGGGGGGGGGGGGGGGGGGGGGGGGGGGGGGGGGGGGGGGGGGGGGGGGGGGGGGGGGGGGGGGGGGGGGGGGGGGGGGGGGGGGGGGGGGGGGGGGGGGGGGGGGGGGGGGGGGGGGGGGGGGGGGGGGGGGGGGGGGGGGGGGGGGGGGGGGGGGGGGGGGGGGGGGGGGGGGGGGGGGGGGGGGGGGGGGGGGGGGGGGGGGGGGGGGGGGGGGGGGGGGGGGGGGGGGGGGGGGGGGGGGGGGGGGGGGGGGGGGGGGGGGGGGGGGGGGGGGGGGGGGGGGGGGGGGGGGGGGGGGGGGGGGGGGGGGGGGGGGGGGGGGGGGGGGGGATCACCCTTTCCTCTTCAAGGGAAAACCAACGCATGCTCAAGAGGTAGCAGGGGGATGGGACTCCAAGATATGAATCAACCTTGCTCCGATCCAAGATGATGTTGGGTGGAACCCTAGTTGGTGATCTTGTCTCACTTGGAGGTGGGGAAAGGAGAAACCAAAGAGAAGAACACTCAACTAACAAAGATCCAATCACACATGTGTTAAATCCACATGCACATATGGAGATACAAGATCCAAATCGAACAAAGGAGGGAAAATAGGTAGCTAGTTCATCCCAATCTCAAGGAGGGAGGGTTCTTGGTATCCTTAGAGGATCTTCCCTAGGAGGGGCCTTGAATCCACTAGGGATCTTCTCACATGGAGGCATTGATCTCCATACGAGAGGTAATAGATGAGCAAAGCTCTCTCTCAAATATGAGCTATCACTTTGCTAACCCTAACTAGAGGGAGGAGATGGTCTATATATAGTCTTGGACGAAATAAGAGAGAGGGAGGGGTTACATGGGCCTTTGGCCCAGTTCTGCACGTACACCGAATGTCCAGCAATTCAGGAGGAGCCGGAAGTCTAGGCCTTGGCCAGATGTCTGGCTTGGAGGTGGAATGGATTTGCCATGGTTTGGGTGCCCTAGGGCCAGAATTCCAGGGAGAAGCCAGATGTCCGGGGAAGGGGCGGATGTCTGGCCGTTGTAGCTTCATCCTGCACTGCCCTGAGGCGATCGGCTCCATCTTGGGGGTGCCGAATATCCGGGCAGGGGCTGTATGTCCGGCCACTGTTTCATTTTGGCGGCTTCTCTCATCGTGTTCGTTCGTCTGCATCCGTAGTGGCTTGGTCTTCATCCCAAGTATCTTCGAGGCTGCTTTCTTGATACCTAAGCACACATAGCATTCCCGCTTGAGGTGGTAGCCATGTCTCACGGGGTTCCAATGGAAGTTCATTATGGAGAGATGTCACCTCAGTCTCGATAGCTCTTGCACATGCTCTTTTCATCGGTCTGCTTGGTGCTTGGAGTGACAATGGTGGGTCCACGGGGATGACCGCGGGATGCTCTATATCACAAAGGCTATTAGTTGGTCCCTTCAAACAATTTACTTAGCTTTTGTTTTATGTTTCAAATAGTTCACTTAACTTCCGAGTTGTAGTTGGTTGGTTGGTCTCTGGAAATATTTCACTTCACTTTCGTTTTATGTGATTACAATCATTCATGTCATAATTCAACATAAGCATTATGTATGTGATATCTAGATAGTTACCCAACTTCATCTACAACAAATACTCCACCCCCAAGACCGCTATTCAGCATGCATCACGAGGTATTAAGTTCATACAAACGAAGCATTGCAATAAGCATGATCACATAATGTAGACAATACACCAATCACCTTGTGAGGGAAAATACCTGCAGGCGCCATCCCTAAGGATCTACCCACGAAGGGGCATTGCCTGCTTGGTGCTACTTCTTGAGCTTGCGTTGGTTTTTCCCTTGAAGAGTAAAGGGTGATGCAGCAAAGTAGAGATAAGTATTTCCCTTTGTTTTGAGAACCAATGTATCAATCTAGTAGGAGGTACACGCAAGTCTCCAATCTATGCACCTGCACAAACAATCAAACACTTTCACCCAACACGATAAAGGGGTTGTCAATCCCTTCACGGTCACTTGCAAGGATGAGATCTGATAGAGATAGATAGAAAATATTACTAAAACATAAAACAAAATAAAAGTAAATAAATTGCAACAAGGTATTTTTTGGGTTTTTTGGATTATAGATCTGAAAATATATGATGGAAAATAGACCCGGGGGCCATAGGTTTCACTAGAGACTTCTCTCTTGAAGGAAAATAATACGATGGGTGAACAAATTACTGTCGAGAAATTGATAGGAAAACACAAAGTTATGACGATATCCAAGGCAATGATTATGAATATAGGCATCACGTATGTGTCAAGTAGACCGACTCCTGCCTGCATCTACTACTATTACTCCACACATCGGGGGGGGGGGGGGGGGGGGGGGGGGGGGGGGGGGGGGGGGGGGGGGGGGGGGGGGGGGGGGGGGGGGGGGGGGCTATCCAGCATGCATCTAGAGTATTAAGTTCATAAGAACGGAGTAACGCCTGAAGTAAGATGACATGATGTAGAGGAATAAACTCAAGCAATATGATGAAAACCCCATCTTTTTACCCTTGATGGCAACAATACAATACGTGTCTCGCTACCCCTACTTTTTCACTGGGTGAGGACACCTCAAGATTGAACCCAAAACTAAGCACCTCTTCCATTGCAAGAAAAACCAATCTAGTTGGCCAAACAAAACCGATAATTTGAATAGAAATACAAAGATATCAAATCATGCATATAAGAATTTAGTAAAGACTCAAATAACATTCATAGATAATCTGATCATAAATCCACAATTCATCGGATCCCGACAAACACACCGCAAAAGAATATTACATCGGATAGAACTCCAAGAACATCGAGGAGAACATTGTATTGAAGCTCAAAGAGAGAGAAGAAGCCATCTAGATACTAGCTATGGACCCATAGGTCTGTGGTAAACTACTCACGCTTCATCGGAAGGGCAATAGAGTTGATGTAGATGCCCTCCGTGATCGAATTCCCCACCGGCAAGATGCCGAAAAAGGCCCCAAGATGGGATCTCGTGGAAACAGAGGCTTGCGGCGGCGGAAGAGTATTTAGGTGGATGCTTCTGGTCATTTGGGAATATTTGGGAATTTATAGCATTGGAGGGGGGGGGGGGGGGGGGGGGGGGGGGGGGGGGGGGGGGGGGGGGGGGGGGGGGGGGGGGGGGGGGGGGGGGGGGGGGGGGGGGGGGGGGGGGGGGGGGGGGGGGGGGGGGGGGGGGGGGGGGGGGGGGGGGGGGGGGGGGGGGGGGGGGGGGGGGGGGGGGGGGGGGGGGGGGGGGGGGGGGGGGGGGGGGGGGGGGGGGGGGGGGGGGGGGGGGGGGGGGGGGGGGGGGGGGGGGGGGGGGGGGGGGGGGGGGGGGGGGGGGGGGGGGGGGGGGGGGGGGGGGGGGGGGGGGGGGGGGGGGGGGGGGGGGGGGGGGGGGGGGGGGGGGGGGGGGGGGGGGGGGGGGGGGGGGGGGGGGGGGGGGGGGGGGGGGGGGGGGGGGGGGGGGGGGGGGGGGGGGGGGGGGGGATAAAAACAGAATTTTTTATGTGGAATGCTACCTAACATATTTATCCATGTAACTTTCTTTATTGTGGCATGAATATTCAGATCCATAAGATTGAAAACAAAAGTTTAATATTGACACAAAAACAATGATACTTCAAGCATACTAATAAAGCAATCATGTCTTCTCAAAATAACATGGCCAAAGAAATTTATCCATACAAAATCATATAGTAGCACAATGATCATCATGATAGAGAGTCTCCTATGTTGTCACTTTCATATACTAGTCGGAATTTTTCATTATATAACTTGGCTTGTATATTCCAATGATGGGCTTCCTCAAATTGCCCTAGGTCTTCGTGAGCAAGCGAGTTGGATGCACACGCGCTTAGTTTCTTTTTGAGCTTTCATACACTTATAGCTGTAGTGCATCCGTTGCATGGCAATCCCTACTCACTCACATTGATACCTATTGATGGGCATCTCCATAGCCCGTTAATACGCCTAGTTGATGTCAGACTATATCCTTCTTTTTGTCTTCTCCACAACCACCATATTCTATTCACTCTGTAGTGCTATATCCATGGCTCACACTCATGTATTGCGTGAAAGTTGAAAAAGTTTGAGAATACTAAAGTGTGAAACAATTGCTTGGCTAAAACCGGGGTTGTGCATGATGAAATACTTTGTGTGATGAAGATGGAGCATAGCCAGAGAAGCACAAGTGTGGAAAAGGATACTAATATTGTCCCTTCTCTCTTTTTTTCCTTTTTTTGTTTGGGCTTCTTTGGCCTCTTTTGTTTTATTTGGTCTTCTTTGACCTCTTTTATTTTTTTATAAAGTCTGGATACTCATCCCAACTTGTGAGGGAATCATAGCTTCCATCATCCTTTCCTCACATGGGGGGGGGGGGGGGGGGGGGGGGGGGGGGGGGGGGGGGGGGGGGGGGGGGGGGGGGGGGGGGGGGGGGGGGGGGGGGGGGGGGGGGGGGGGGGGGGGGGGGGACAATGCTCTAATAATGATGATCATCACACTTTTATTTACTTACAACTCAAGAATCACAACTCGATACTAGAACAAAACATGACTATATGAATGCCTCCGGCGGTGTACCAGGATGTGCAATGATCAAGAGTGACATGTATAAAAAAATATGAACAGTGGCCTTGCCACAAATACTATGCCAACTACATGATCATGCAAAGCAATATGACAATAATGGTGCGTGTCATAAGAAACGAAACGGTGGAAATTGCATGGAAATATATCTCAGAATGGCTATGGAAATTCCATAATAGGTAGGTATGGTGGCTATTTTGAGGAAGGTATATGGTGGGTTTAATGCACCGGCGAAAATTGCGCGGTACTAGAGAGGCTAGCAATGGTGGAAGGGTGAGAGTGTGTATAATCCATGGACTCAACATTAGTCATAAAGAACTCACATACTTACAGCAAAAAAATATTAGTCATGAAAACAAATTACTACATGCATGCTCCTAGGGGAGAGGTTGGTAGGAGTTAACCATCGTGCACTCCCGACCTCCACACAAAGGATGACAATCAAAAGATAAATCATGCTCCAACTTCATCACATAACGATTCACCATACGTGCATGCTACGGGAATCACAAACTTTAACAAAAGTATTTCTATCAATCCACAATTACTCACTAGCATGACTCTAATATCACCATCTTTATATCTCAAAACAATCATAAGGAATCAAACTTCTTATAGTATTCAACGCTCTTTATATGAAAGTTTTATTACATCCCTCTTGGATGCCCATCATATTAGGACTAAATTCATAACCTAAGAAAATTACCATGCTGTTTAGAGACTCTCAAAATAATATAAGTTAAGCATGAGAGTTCAACAATTTCTATAAAATAAAGCCACCACCGTGCTCTAAAAAGATGTAAGTGAAGCACTAGAGCAAATTGCCTAGCTCAAAAAATATAAGTGAAGCACATAGAGTATTCTAATAAATTCGCGATTCATGCGTGTCCCCCTCAAAAGTTGTGTACAACAAGGATGATTGTCACAAACTAAAAAGAAAAGACTCATATCATACAAGACACTCCAAGCAAAACACATATCATGTGGTGAACAAAAATATAGCCTCAAGTAAATTTACTGATAGACGAAGACGAAAGAGGGGATGCCATCCGGGGCATCCCCAAGCTTAGATGCTTGGTTGTCCTTGAATTCTACCTTGGGGTGCCTTGGTCATCCACAAGCTTAGGCTCTTGCCACTCCTTATTCCATTGTCCATCAAATCTTTACCCAAAACTTGAAAACTTCACAACACAAAACTCAACAAAAAACTCGTGAGATCCGCTAGTATAAGAAAATAAATCACCACTTTTTGGTACTGTTATGAACTCATTCTTTATTTATATTGGTGTAACATCTACTGTATTCCAACTTCTCCATGGTTCATACCCCCGATACTACCCATAGATTCATCAAAATAAGCAAACAACACATAGAAAACAGAATCTGTCAAAAACACAACAGTCTATAGCAATCTGAGAACTTCGTATACTTCTGTAACTCCAAAATTTCTGAAAAATTAGGACAATTGGGGCAATTTGTATATCAATCTTGTGTAAAAAAATTCAGCTTAAAAGCATGCTTCTGTGATTTTTCAAAAAAAATTACTGGCGCAAAAGTTTCTGTTTTTCAGCAAGATCAAATCAACTATCACCGTAGACTATCCCAAAGGTCTTGCTTGGCTCAAAAACTAGTTGGAACACCAAAACACAATTATTACAGAGGTAATAATGTGTAATTATTGAAAAACAGAACCAAAAACCAAAAACATAAAAATAAAATTGGGTTGCCTCCCAACAAGCGCTATTGTTTAACGCCCCTAGCTAGGCACAAAACGTAGATCTAGGTATTGTCATATTTGGTATGCTTTTCCATGGATGTGTTCTCATCGGATTGTTTTGCAAAGATAACTCGGAACACATTATCCATAGAGATTTTGGCATCATTAAGCTGCCCATCTACGTATCCCCTTTGATTTCCGGCTACAGTCCAAGAATATTGTTGATTAACATCGTTGAAAACTTGTTGGATCATATCTAAAACGGGGATTTTCTTTTTAAGGTTTTCGTCAAAAATTTGATTATTTCCAAACAAATGTCTCAAAGTATAATCACTATTTTAAAGAACCTCATCTATTACCGGTTTTCATGGCTCATACCATAATGATCAAAAATTTCCCTAGCTTCCTATACTATATGAACAAATTCATCCATAAGAACTTGGGTAGCTATCTTTTTAGCCTTAGGATCTTTTATAACGGGTAACTCATAAAACAATCTTAGCAAGGTAGGATGAGTACAGATAAATCTACTTTCAAATTTCAGAACTAGCGCTGAAATAGCTTCTGCATAAGTTTTAAGTCTTTTAAGTATGGGAGTATCATCGAGAGGCAGATTGCCTACATAATTGAAAAATTCTTGTATATGTTCTTTTCCCATAAAATTTCCTTGTCCCAAAACAAAAGTTTTAGCATCCAGATTTCTTATCCGTCCAATTTTAGGAGTTAGGCCATCATCTGTTTCTTCCATACCAAAGTCACTCATGATGATGAGTTCAAGCAACCAAAAGATCGGACGAAAGAAGGACGAATAAAAAGGCAAATCTTATTGTGTTTTTCTGAAAACGTTTTAGAAGTGGGGAAGAGGAACATGAGAGGCAAATGGCAAATAATGTAATGCAAGAGATGAGAGTTTATGCTGGGTACTTGGTAGGCTTGATGTAGATCTCCCCGGCAACGGCGCCAGAAATTCTTCCTGCTACTTCTTGAGCTTGCGTTGGTTTTTCCCTTGAAGAGTAAAGGTTGATGCAGCAAAGTAGAGATAAGTATTTCCCTCCTTTTTGAGAACCAAGGTATCAATCCAGTAGGAGGTACATGCAAGTCTCCAATCTATGCACCTGCACAAACAATCAAACACTTGCACCCAACGTGATAAAGGGGTTGTCAATCCCTTCACGGTCACTTGCAAGGATGAGATCTGATAGAGATAGATATAAAAGATTACTAAAACGTAAAACAAAATAAAAGTAAATAAATTGCAGCAAGGTATTTTTGGGTTTTTTGGTTTATAGATCTGAAAATATATGATGGAAAATAGACCCCGGAGCCATAGGTTTCACTAGAGGCTTCTCTCTTGAAGGAAAATAATACGGTGGGTGAACAAATTACTGTCGAGCAATTGATAGAAAAGCGCAAAGTTATGACGATATCCAAGGCAAAGATTATGAATATAGGCATCACGTCCATGTCAAGTAGACCGACTCCTGTGTGCATCTACTACTATTACTCCACACATCGACCGCTATCCAGCATGCATCTAGCGTATTAAGTTCATAAGAACGGAGTAATGCCTTAAGTAAGATGACATGATGTAGAGGGATAAACTCAAGCAATATGATGAAAATCCCATCTTTTTACCCTTGATGGCAACAATACAATACGTGCCTCGCTACCCCTACTTTGTCACTGGGTGAGGACACCGCAAGATTGAACCCAAAACTAAGCACCTCTCCCATTGCAAGAAAAACCAATCTAGTTGGCCAAACCAAACCGATAATTCGAAGAGAAATACAAATATATCAAATCATGCATATAAGAATTCAGTAAAGACTCAAATAATATTCATAGACAATCTGATCATAAATCTACAATTCATCGGATCTCGATAAACACACCGCAAAAGAATATTACATCGGATAGAACTCCAAGAATATCGAGGAGAACATTGTATTGAAGATCAAAGAGAGAGAGAATAAGCCATCTAGCTACTAGCTATGGACCCGTAGGTTTGTGGTAAACTACTCACGCTTCATCGGAAGGGCAATAGAGTTGATGTAGATGCCCTCCGTGATCAAATCCCCCATCGGCAGGATGCCGGAAAAGGCCCCAAGATGGGATCTCGCTGAAACAGAGGCTTGCGATGGCAGAAAAGTTTTTTGGTGGACGCTTCTGGTTGTTTGGGAATATTTGGGAATTTATAGCATTGGAGTTAGGGTTAGGGGACCACCGAGGGGCCCACAAGCCCTCAGGGCGCCCCCCCGGGGGGGGGGGGGGGGGGGGGCCCATGTAGGGCGCGCCCCTGAGGCTTGTGGCCTCCTCGGGGATCTTTTGGCCCCCTCTCCAAGTTTGTTGGGTGTCTTCTCGTCCAAGAAAAATCACCGCGAAAGTTTTATTCCGTTTGGACTCCATTTGATATTCCTTTTCTGTAAAACTCAAAAACAAGGAAGAAAGAGAAACTGGCACTGGGCTCTAGGTTAATAAGTTAGTCCCAAAAATAATATAAAATAGCATATTAATGCATATAAAACATCCAAAACAAATAATATAATAGCATGGAACAATAAAAAATTATAGATACGTTGGAGACGTATCACTTGGGCTCCTGCCGTAGCTGCTGGTGGCCGGCTCGCGTGTTTGTTGTGTCGTCAGGCTCTTGTTGGTCGGTTTGCTAGTCACAATGGCGGGCATTTGCCTTGAGGGGAGGGTGTGTGGTCCCACATAAGTTGTTTGATGGGCGTGAGATTGGACGGATAAAGTTATGTGCTCGATTATCACGTGGTGATCGTTGTGAGGATTAGCCAGCCAGGAAGAAGCTAGACATATATAGTCATACCCGGACACAGGGAATCCCCACTATCCGGATGTTATGTATACATGCGTCGTCCAAGGGAAGGAATCATAGCAATCAACTAAAGCTGATTAAATTGCCATAATAACCAGCACTTGTGGACGAAGCCTTCATGTCCAATGCTACATATACACTCCACGAGGACTGCCCCTCGAAACACCTTCTTCAGGAAAGCCCTCGTGTCCTCCAATGCCTTCGCGGTGCTCCATAGAAAATACTTCAAGTAGTTCATTTAACGTCTGAATTGTGGTTGGTCAGTTCACTTAACTTTCATTTTATGTTTCAGATTGTTTATTTTTACTTCCGGGTTGTAGTTGGATAGTTGGGCTCCTCAAAAAGTTCACTTCACTTCCATTTTATGTTTCATATAGTTTGGTTAACTTGCACGTTGTAGTTGGTCTCTGCGCCAATTGGCGCAACGAGTCATCTAGTTAATATAGTTCTCAATCTACTCATAGACATGGATGACATAGATAGATCTACCACAAATAATTTGGTATACATGGATGAAACCTAGATTGGTATCTACCAACGAGATAAAAACTCCAGTTTCATAGATAACAACATGGCAACCTGATCAACCAAGAGAACATTTATCAAGGGGTGAATTTTCCTTATGGTATGGTTGCTCATGAATATATGGATGAAGCCTAAGTCACGGAAGTAGTAGTGATAGATGAAGTCGAGAAAGAAGGGTGAAGAAGTCGTGCCCCTCGCATCTCTCCACTACCCACGACCCACTAACCACACGTTGACGTGCATAGCTATCATTGGATTGTGTGCTAGACAGATGTAGGTAGAAAAGATAAATACCTAACCGACAAAAAAAGACTGCAAATTACCCATGCCATGGTTAGTGGCTGGTGGAATCCTCGTTTTCGGGAAAAAAACTCATGCCACGGTTTCTCATCAGAAAGTTACAAGTCATACGTAATTACGCGAGCGTTACACTTAGCATAGTTCTCTGGTGTCCCCTCATTCTAAAGGACTATGTGAGATGCACTTGTATGTTGGTCCAAACCTTTTTCCCTTTTCAATGTGGGACTAAACATCACATGCTCTCCAACCCTTTGACTTCTCATCATACGTGAAAATTTATTTGGGGCTAATCCACTTTGGGATAAATTCCAAAATTCCAAAGAAGGGGCATAACGTTTTTTGGAGCATCTTGGCACAACTGGTCACTTTCATCCATCTATGTCTACAACTTCGACTACTTTCTCTGACTTCCTTAACAATGCCATGTGTGACAACTCCGATAACACCAAGAAAGTTGCTGCTATGGCCATTACAGTTTTGATCTTCCCCACTGGAGGGTATGGTCTATTCATCTTTCACTGGTTCATGCATGTGTCATACTTACTAGCACGTAGTGTGCGGCGGCACCACACGGATTGATAAGCTATTTAGTTTATTTTGTAATATTTGATAAGTCATCCCAAGACTTGATTCATGGGAAAGTAGTTCATACAAGGAAATAGTACATCTAGTTGGTACATGCATAAGTGATCTACGACACGTAGTGATACCGGATACTGGATCCAGAATTGTGAAGCTCTTATTCTCATCTTAGAACTAAGATATTGATCCTCCAGCTGGGTTGTCTCTGTGATGCAGTGATAGAGAGATGAAGCTAGTTCTTCTGCACTTCTTTTTGGTGTTTGTTTCTTGTTTATACAATATTGAAGTGTTTGGCCACTGTTGGTTGTTTCCAGTGTATACCATAGGCGTGTTCCCCCTTGGTGCTCTTCCTGACTAGTAGAGCATCGACAAGATATCTGAAAACTACAGACAATTTTTTGTATACCATTACGGAAATGAAACTATTAATCTCAAGATTTTTGCCTCTGTAAGCAACATTATGTGGTTCTCTTCACTACATTGTAATAAACAGAGGTTACAAATAGAATAAGAAAAAAGAATAGTCTTCCATTACTTGGTCTGTACCACAGCTATACGCAATGCATGAGATATATGAAGATGCACATTCAGAAACTCACTTGATGGTTTTGAGTATCTTGGGAGCGCCCATTATCGGCGTTCAGGGAATGGGGGTCCCCAGACTTGCCTGCCTGCGGCCCATGACGTGGCTCCACCAACGGCCTGGTACGGCCCATCTTCACCAGCAAGCACTCAAGACCCTCGCGAGGGGCCAAGCCTCATGAGGCGAACGACACAAGGCCTCCTTAGGGGCAGCCTCACTAGGCTGGCTCACGAGGAGCGGAGAGATCAAGGCAAGGGGCACCTCGTGAGGTTCCCGTGACGTGAGCCATGACGACCAAGGCCAGGCGGGCGCCAGCGGGCGCAGAGTACTGGTTTCCTCTTTGGTGCTAAAGGAGCAGGCGCAGGCGAGGAGTCCCGAGGCATCAGGCAAAGGTTTCCATATCGGTGCAACGAGACCAAGACCAGCGGGACGGCAGGATGGAGGTCATCGCGGAGCCCACGACGGCGTCACCACTAGAGCCTTTGGCAGGCAAATACCACCTTTTGTCAGGATAGGCTTGTACTAGCTGTCCCCCTTCAAATTGGCCATTGTGGGATCCCTTCCCGCCTGATATTTGGGAAGAGGACCCGGGCCTCTATAAATAGGACTAGCCACCACTATAGGAAAGGGACTCATCGAGAACTCATCTGAGAACGGATCCTAGATCAGATCCATTCCATCCACACACACACACACAAGCTCACCGAGCTCAAGAACACCTCTCCTCAGGAGGTAGTTCTTCCCTTGTACTTGTTCATCCCAGCCTACGGGGCAATCCACCACACCACACTGGAGTAGGGTATTACACCACATCGGTGGCCCGAACCAGTATAAACTCTTGTGTCCCTTGTTCTTCGGGTTCGGCGAGCTAGGCCTTGAGATCGCGGTGAGTGTGTGAGCTTGGGGGAGAGAGATCTTCGTGCGCACCCCAGAGTTCGAACCTTAAGGGAAATGCCGGAACCCGTGATCCAACATTTGGCGCGCCAGGTAGGGGATCGCTGAAGCTTCCCTTCCGTCGATCCGCGCTCCACCGCTCCACCACGTCCATGGCAGACGCGCGTCGAGCCCGTGCCGAGTGCCGGGCCGCCCTGGCCGCCCGTGTCACTCAGACAGCCCCTGTCGGCGGGCCTCCCCGTCATTCTCCATCACCCGCTGCCAACGCCGCCATAGGCCCGGCAGGAAATGAGTAGCAAGCATCTTCGCTGCATCCCTCTGTGCGGCGGGACGGCCGCACCGCTACCGGCTCATTGTCCCACACTCGTCGCGCGCCCACGGACATGCAGGCCGCGCTGCTCATGGCACGCGAGCTCCTGCGCTACCGCCCGGTCAACGACCGCTATGAGGATTGGCTGGACCGCATAGCCGAGCTCGTCAACGCTGCTAGGGGCTCCCCAGCACCGTCCCTCTCGCTGCCTCGCTCTCCTCCAGCTGCGGGCAACGTAGCTCACGGAGCGCCCCCGCCACCTCTGCACCAAGACGGCGCCCGGGCACCAAGGCGCGCGGCCCCTCGGCGCGACCCGCCGTGCCGGGCGCCCGCGCATGAAGAAGGAAGCTGCCAAGAAGTTCCCCGACCGCGAGAAGACGCTTCCGCACTCCCGACGCCACCACGTCAAGACCGCGCGCTGCTCGCGGCGGCGGTGTGCGGGCATTAAGACCAAGCTCTGCCCCCGCGGCAGGCCCCGGTGGCCACAACAGGCTGCCGAGCCTTCACTCCAGAGCTGCGTAGCGTCGTTTGGCCAGGCAAGTTCAAGCCAGACCTGCCTCCGCACTACGACGGCACCCCTGACCCTGCAGAGTTCTTGCAGCTCTACGAGCTGAGCATCGAGGTGGCCAACGGCGAGGAGAAAGTCATGGCGAACTGGTTTCCCATGGCTCTCAAAGATGGCGCTCGCTCGTGGCTCCTGAATCTGCCCCCGGGTTCGATCTCCTCCTGGGGTGAGATGCGCGACCGCTTCGTCGCCAACTTCCAGGGCACTCACGACCGCCGGTCGGCCGCGGGTGATCTACGCCGCATCAAGCAGCAGCCAGGAGAGACCCTGCAGAAGTACATCCAGTGCTTCAATAGCGTTCGCCTCAAGATCCCCAAGGTGATGGACGCGGCCATCATTTCAGCGTTCTCCGATGGCGTCTGCGACGTAAAGATGAAGGAGGAGCTCGCTATCCACGAGGAGCTATGCACGGCGCTGGAGATGTTCAACATGGCGACCAAGTGTGCAAGAGCTGAGGAGGGGCGCCTCTCCCTCCTCGAACTCCCTTCTGCCAACCTAGAAGAGAAGAAAGCCAAGGCCAAGGACGTGAAGCGCAAGGGGGTAGCCGTGCTAGCGGCGGAGCCAGATACGAAGCGCGGCCGGGACCACTCCGAATCGTCCAAGAGCAGCCGTCCGTTCTGCGCCTTCCACAACGTACACAGCCACAACACCAACGATTGTCAAGAGCTCAGGGCCATCCGAGATGGACGCTTCGGTCCACGCCCCGAGCGCAACGACCGGGGCTACGGCCGAGGAGGAGGACGAAGCGGAGGACGCTGGGACGACCGCGGCCCCCGTCAGGAGTGGCGCGACCGGCCTCGCGAGGACCACTGGCAGGACTAGCCTCGTGAGGGCGCCTGGAGGGACCAGCATCGTGAGGACCGTCCTCAGGGCAATCCTAGCCTCCCTCTGCTGCCGCCACCACCAAGAAGGAACGACGACCACCACCAGGACGAGGGGGCTGGGGGCTTCCAGGAGCCACGTGCTATCGCCTGCATCTTGGGCGGAGCTCAGGCCCCAGCGTCCCAGCGCATCTTCAAGCAGTTTGCTCGTGAGGTGAACGCGACTCTGGGGGGGGGGGGGGGGGGGGGGGGGGGGGGGGGGGGGGGGGGGGGGGGGGGGGGGGGGGGGGGGGGGGGGGGGGGGGGGGGGGGGGGGGGGGGGGGGGGGGGGGGGGGGGGGGGGGGGGGGGGGGGGGGGGGGGGGGGGGGGGGGGGGGGGGGGGGGGGGGGGGGGGGGGGGGGGGGGGGGGGGGGGGGGGGGGGGGGGGGGGGGGGGGGGGGGGGGGGGGGGGGGGGGGGGGGGGGGGGGGGGGGGGGGGGGGGGGGGGGGGGGGGGGGGGGGGGGGGGGGGGGGGGGGGGGGGGGGGGGGGGGGGGGGGGGGGGGGGGGGGGGGGGGGGGGGGGGGGGGGGGGGGGGGGGGGGGGGGGGGGGGGGGGGGGGGGGGGGGGGGGGGGGGGGGGGGGGGGGGGGGGGGGGGGGGGGGGGGGGGGGGGGGGGGGGGGGGGGGGGGGGGGGGGGGGGGGGGGGGGGGGGGGGGGGGGGGGGGGGGGGGGGGGGGGGGGGGGGGGGGGGGGGGGGGGGGGGGGGGGGGGGGGGGGGGGGGGGGGGGGGGGGGGGGGGGGGGGGGGGGGGGGGGGGGGGGGGGGGGGGGGGGGGGGGGGGGGGGGGGGGGGGGGGGGGGGGGGGGGGGGGGGGGGGGGGGGGGGGGGGGGGGGGGGGGGGGGGGGGGGGGGGGGGGGGGGGGGGGGGGGGGGGGGGGGGGGGGGGGGGGGGGGGGGGGGGGGGGGGGGGGGGGGGGGGGGGGGGGGGGGGGGGGGGGGGGGGGGGGGGGGGGGGGGGGGGGGGGGGGGGGGGGGGGGGGGGGGGGGGGGGGGGGGGGGGGGGGGGGGGGGGGGGGGGGGGGGGGGGGGGGGGGGGGGGGGGGGGGGGGGGGGGGGGGGGGGGGGGGGGGGGGGGGGGGGGGGGGGGGGGGGGGGGGGGGGGGGGGGGGGGGGGGGGGGGGGGGGGGGGGGGGGGGGGGGGGGGGGGGGGGGGGGGGGGGGGGGGGGGGGGGGGGGGGGGGGGGATTGGCCTAGTTCATGGCGGTGACCCACCATGGTTACAACATCCTCAAGATGCCAGGGAGTGGCGGCATCATCACGGTTCCGTGTGAAGAAAGAGATGCGGTGTGCTCCCTTGAGCGCGCCTTCCAAGCCGCAGCAATCGAAGACCCTGACAACGAAGGCACACTGTACCCTCCTGAGGCCATCCCCAAGAAGAAGCAGCTACTCCACCCAGGGCCTCGGGAGAGTGGCGTCTCTAGTAGCATCACCTCAGGATCAGCGCCCGCAGCTGGGGCGCCTCCCTCTCTCGCATAGGAAAGCGCGCCCGGCGCCCTCCTCGGGCAGGGCTCGAGGGCTCTCTTCTGGAGGGCCTTAGACCTAGCCAACATCACGAGGGAGGCGTGCTTTGCTGCATGTTTCCCTCAAGAGGGCACTGGGCGAGGAGCGCCCGGTGCTCAGGAGTTCATCGTCAAGGCGGCCCAGGAGCTTCAAGAAGCATGGACCATACGCGGCGACCGCCGCCCACCACCCGGCACAGCTCCCCATCCTGGCGAGGACGGCGGGCTGCGCGTCTGCATCGACATTCCAGGGCTCAACAGGGCCGCATCTCAGGAGCGCTTCTGGCCTTCACGCGTTGGCCGGTGGGAGGGCCCACCTCACAGCTATGTTCACATGCCGTTTGGCCTGCCGAACACGGCTGTCACCTACCAGCGTCATCTGCGGAGCATCCTGGCGGCTCAGGAGGCCAGGCATCACGCAGTCCGGGCGGAGATGGCGACGGTCCTCAAGGAAACACCCGAGCCCCCAGAGCCTCCTGGGGCTTAGGGCCCTGGTGGCTCGTGAGGAGCGGCCTCTTCAGCGCGCACCTTCAGCTACCTCAACACTCCTTCGACAACGGAACCAGGTGACATTTTCCGGTTTACTTAGCTGGGAGTGCCCCTCGGGCTGCATCATTCCCAGGTCGCACGGGCCTGTCCCCGCGACGTCTATCTTTTTGCATCTTTAGCTTAGTCTGTTGGGGGCGCCCCTCGGGCTGCATCATCCCCAGGCCGCTCGGGTCCGTCCCAGTGGCATGTATCGTTCTTGCATCTATCTAAGCTATCATGTCTCTTCGTTTGAGTTATTATATGGTTATCCCCCCCCCCCCCCCCCCCCCCCCCCCCCCCCCCCCCCCCCCCCCCCCCCCCCCCCCCCCCCCCCCCCCCCCCCCCCCCCCCCCCCCCCCCCCCCCCCCCCCCCCCCCCCCCCCCCCCCCCCCCCCCCCCCCCCCCCCCCCCCCCCCCCCCCCCCCCCCCCCCCCCCCCCCCCCCCCCCCCCCCCCCCCCCCCCCCCCCCCCCCCCCCCCCCCCCCCCCCCCCCCCCCCCCCCCCCCCCCCCCCCCCCCCCCCCCCCCCCCCCCCCCCCCCCCCCCCCCCCCCCCCCCCCCCCCCCCCCCCCCCCCCCCCCCCCCCCCCCCCCCCCCCCCCCCCCCCCCCCCCCCCCCCCCCCCCCCCCCCCCCCCCCCCCCCCCCCCCCCCCCCCCCCCCCCCCCCCCCCCCCCCCCCCCCCCCCCCCCCCCCCCCCCCCCCCCCCCCCCCCCCCCCCCCCCCCCCCCCCCCCCCCCCCCCCCCCCCCCCCCCCCCCCCCCCCCCCCCCCCCCCCCCCCCCCCCCCCCCCCCCCCCCCCCCCCCCCCCCCCCCCCCCCCCCCCCCCCCCCCCCCCCCCCCCCCCCCCCCCCCCCCCCCCCCCCCCCCCCCCCCCCCCCCCCCCCCCCCCCCCCCCCCCCCCCCCCCCCCCCCCCCCCCCCCCCCCCCCCCCCCCCCCCCCCCCCCCCCCCCCCCCCCCCCCCCCCCCCCCCCCCCCCCCCCCCCCCCCCCCCCCCCCCCCCCCCCCCCCCCCCCCCCCCCCCCCCCCCCCCCCCCCCCCCCCCCCCCCCCCCCCCCCCCCCCCCCCCCCCCCCCCCCCCCCCCCCCCCCCCCCCCCCCCCCCCCCCCCCCCCCCCCCCCCCCCCCCCCCCCCCCCCCCCCCCCCCCCCCCCCCCCCCCCCCCCCCCCCCCCCCCCCCCCCCCCCCCCCCCCCCCCCCCCCCCCCCCCCCCCCCCCCCCCCCCCCCCCCCCCCCCCCCCCCCCCCCCCCCCCCCCCCCCCCCCCCCCCCCCCCCCCCCCCCCCCCCCCCCCCCCCCCCCCCCCCCCCCCCCCCCCCCCCCCCCCCCCCCCCCCCCCCCCCCCCCCCCCCCCCCCCCCCCCCCCCCCCCCCCCCCCCCCCCCCCCCCCCCCCCCCCCCCCCCCCCCCCCCCCCCCCCCCCCCCCCCCCCCCCCCCCCCCCCCCCCCCCCCCCCCCCCCCCCCCCCCCCCCCCCCCCCCCCCCCCCCCCCCCCCCCCCCCCCCCCCCCCCCCCCCCCCCCCCCCCCCCCCCCCCCCCCCCCCCCCCCCCCCCCCCCCCCCCCCCCCCCCCCCCCCCCCCCCCCCCCCCCCCCCCCCCCCCCCCCCCCCCCCCCCCCCCCCCCCCCCCCCCCCCCCCCCCCCCCCCCCCCCCCCCCCCCCCCCCCCCCCCCCCCCCCCCCCCCCCCCCCCCCCCCCCCCCCCCCCCCCCCCCCCCCCCCCCCCCCCCCCCCCCCCCCCCCCCCCCCCCCCCCCCCCCCCCCCCCCCCCCCCCCCCCCCCCCCCCCCCCCCCCCCCCCCCCCCCCCCCCCCCCCCCCCCCCCCCCCCCCCCCCCCCCCCCCCCCCCCCCCCCCCCCCCCCCCCCCCCCCCCCCCCCCCCCCCCCCCCCCCCCCCCCCCCCCCCCCCCCCCCCCCCCCCCCCCCCCCCCCCCCCCCCCCCCCCCCCCCCCCCCCCCCCCCCCCCCCCCCCCCCCCCCCCCCCCCCCCCCCCCCCCCCCCCCCCCCCCCCCCCCCCCCCCCCCCCCCCCCCCCCCCCCCCCCCCCCCCCCCCCCCCCCCCCCCCCCCCCCCCCCCCCCCCCCCCCCCCCCCCCCCCCCCCCCCCCCCCCCCCCCCCCCCCCCCCCCCCCCCCCCCCCCCCCCCCCCCCCCCCCCCCCCCCCCCCCCCCCCCCCCCCCCCCCCCCCCCCCCCCCCCCCCCCCCCCCCCCCCCCCCCCCCCCCCCCCCCCCCCCCCCCCCCCCCCCCCCCCCCCCCCCCCCCCCCCCCCCCCCCCCCCCCCCCCCCCCCCCCCCCCCCCCCCCCCCCCCCCCCCCCCCCCCCCCCCCCCCCCCCCCCCCCCCCCCCCCCCCCCCCCCCCCCCCCCCCCCCCCCCCCCCCCCCCCCCCCCCCCCCCCCCCCCCCCCCCCCCCCCCCCCCCCCCCCCCCCCCCCCCCCCCCCCCCCCCCCCCCCCCCCCCCCCCCCCCCCCCCCCCCCCCCCCCCCCCCCCCCCCCCCCCCCCCCCCCCCCCCCCCCCCCCCCCCCCCCCCCCCCCCCCCCCCCCCCCCCCCCCCCCCCCCCCCCCCCCCCCCCCCCCCCCCCCCCCCCCCCCCCCCCCCCCCCCCCCCCCCCCCCCCCCCCCCCCCCCCCCCCCCCCCCCCCCCCCCCCCCCCCCCCCCCCCCCCCCCCCCCCCCCCCCCCCCCCCCCCCCCCCCCCCCCCCCCCCCCCCCCCCCCCCCCCCCCCCCCCCCCCCCCCCCCCCCCCCCCCCCCCCCCCCCCCCCCCCCCCCCCCCCCCCCCCCCCCCCCCCCCCCCCCCCCCCCCCCCCCCCCCCCCCCCCCCCCCCCCCCCCCCCCCCCCCCCCCCCCCCCCCCCCCCCCCCCCCCCCCCCCCCCCCCCCCCCCCCCCCCCCCCCCCCCCCCCCCCCCCCCCCCCCCCCCCCCCCCCCCCCCCCCCCCCCCCCCCCCCCCCCCCCCCCCCCCCCCCCCCCCCCCCCCCCCCCCCCCCCCCCCCCCCCCCCCCCCCCCCCCCCCCCCCCCCCCCCCCCCCCCCCCCCCCCCCCCCCCCCCCCCCCCCCCCCCCCCCCCCCCCCCCCCCCCCCCCCCCCCCCCCCCCCCCCCCCCCCCCCCCCCCCCCCCCCCCCCCCCCCCCCCCCCCCCCCCCCCCCCCCCCCCCCCCCCCCCCCCCCCCCCCCCCCCCCCCCCCCCCCCCCCCCCCCCCCCCCCCCCCCCCCCCCCCCCCCCCCCCCCCCCCCCCCCCCCCCCCCCCCCCCCCCCCCCCCCCCCCCCCCCCCCCCCCCCCCCCCCCCCCCCCCCCCCCCCCCCCCCCCCCCCCCCCCCCCCCCCCCCCCCCCCCCCCCCCCCCCCCCCCCCCCCCCCCCCCCCCCCCCCCCCCCCCCCCCCCCCCCCCCCCCCCCCCCCCCCCCCCCCCCCCCCCCCCCCCCCCCCCCCCCCCCCCCCCCCCCCCCCCCCCCCCCCCCCCCCCCCCCCCCCCCCCCCCCCCCCCCCCCCCCCCCCCCCCCCCCCCCCCCCCCCCCCCCCCCCCCCCCCCCCCCCCCCCCCCCCCCCCCCCCCCCCCCCCCCCCCCCCCCCCCCCCCCCCCCCCCCCCCCCCCCCCCCCCCCCCCCCCCCCCCCCCCCCCCCCCCCCCCCCCCCCCCCCCCCCCCCCCCCCCCCCCCCCCCCCCCCCCCCCCCCCCCCCCCCCCCCCCCCCCCCCCCCCCCCCCCCCCCCCCCCCCCCCCCCCCCCCCCCCCCCCCCCCCCCCCCCCCCCCCCCCCCCCCCCCCCCCCCCCCCCCCCCCCCCCCCCCCCCCCCCCCCCCCCCCCCCCCCCCCCCCCCCCCCCCCCCCCCCCCCCCCCCCCCCCCCCCCCCCCCCCCCCCCCCCCCCCCCCCCCCCCCCCCCCCCCCCCCCCCCCCCCCCCCCCCCCCCCCCCCCCCCCCCCCCCCCCCCCCCCCCCCCCCCCCCCCCCCCCCCCCCCCCCCCCCCCCCCCCCCCCCCCCCCCCCCCCCCCCCCCCCCCCCCCCCCCCCCCCCCCCCCCCCCCCCCCCCCCCCCCCCCCCCCCCCCCCCCCCCCCCCCCCCCCCCCCCCCCCCCCCCCCCCCCCCCCCCCCCCCCCCCCCCCCCCCCCCCCCCCCCCCCCCCCCCCCCCCCCCCCCCCCCCCCCCCCCCCCCCCCCCCCCCCCCCCCCCCCCCCCCCCCCCCCCCCCCCCCCCCCCCCCCCCCCCCCCCCCCCCCCCCCCCCCCCCCCCCCCCCCCCCCCCCCCCCCCCCCCCCCCCCCCCCCCCCCCCCCCCCCCCCCCCCCCCCCCCCCCCCCCCCCCCCCCCCCCCCCCCCCCCCCCCCCCCCCCCCCCCCCCCCCCCCCCCCCCCCCCCCCCCCCCCCCCCCCCCCCCCCCCCCCCCCCCCCCCCCCCCCCCCCCCCCCCCCCCCCCCCCCCCCCCCCCCCCCCCCCCCCCCCCCCCCCCCCCCCCCCCCCCCCCCCCCCCCCCCCCCCCCCCCCCCCCCCCCCCCCCCCCCCCCCCCCCCCCCCCCCCCCCCCCCCCCCCCCCCCCCCCCCCCCCCCCCCCCCCCCCCCCCCCCCCCCCCCCCCCCCCCCCCCCCCCCCCCCCCCCCCCCCCCCCCCCCCCCCCCCCCCCCCCCCCCCCCCCCCCCCCCCCCCCCCCCCCCCCCCCCCCCCCCCCCCCCCCCCCCCCCCCCCCCCCCCCCCCCCCCCCCCCCCCCCCCCCCCCCCCCCCCCCCCCCCCCCCCCCCCCCCCCCCCCCCCCCCCCCCCCCCCCCCCCCCCCCCCCCCCCCCCCCCCCCCCCCCCCCCCCCCCCCCCCCCCCCCCCCCCCCCCCCCCCCCCCCCCCCCCCCCCCCCCCCCCCCCCCCCCCCCCCCTCAAGTTTAACCCGAGTATTCTGCGTGTGCAAAACTGGCTTGCACCCGTTGTATGTGAACGTAGAGCTTATCACACCCGATCATCGCGTGGTGTCTCGACACGACGGACTATAGCAACGGTGCATACTCAGGGAGAACACTTATACCTTGAAATTTAGTGAGAGATGATCTTATAATGCTACCGCCGTACTAAGCAAAATAAGATGCATAAAGGATAAACATCACATGCAATCAAAGTAAGTGATATGATATGGCCATCATCATCTTGTGCCTTTGATCTCCATCTCCAAAGCACCGTCATGATCACCATCGTCACCGGCTTGACACCTTGATCTCCATCGTAGCATCGTTGTCATCTCGCCAACTATTGCTTCTACGACTATCGCTACCACTTAGTGATAAAGTAAAGCAATTACATGGCGATTGCATATCATATAATAAAGCGACAACCATAAGGCTCCTGCCAGTTGCCGATAACTTTTACAAAACATCATCATCTCATACAACAATTTATATCTCATCACGTCTTGACCATATCACATCACAACATGCCCTGCAAAAACAAGTTAGACGTCCTCTACTTTGTTGTTGCAAGTTTTACGTGGCTGCTACGGGCTTCTAGCAAGAACCGTTCTTACCTACACATCAAAACCACAACGATTTTTCGTCAAGTGTGTTGTTTTAACCTTCAACAAGGACCGGGCGTAGCCAAACTCGATTCAACTAAAGTTGGAGAAACAGACACCCGCTAGCCACATGTGTGCGAAGCACGTCGGTAGAACCAGTCTCATGAACGCGGTCATGTAATGTCAGTCTGGGCCGCTTCATCCAACAATACCGCCGAATCAAAGTAAGACGTTGCTGGTAAGCAGTATGACTATTATCACTGACATCTCATTGTGTTCTACTCGTGCATATAACATCTACGCATAGACCTGGCTTGGATGCCACTGTTGGGGAACGCAGTATTTCAAAAAAATTACCTACGATCACGCAAGATCTATCTAGGAGATGCATAGCAACGAGCGGGGAGAGTGTGTCCATGTACCCTCAAAGACCGAAAGCGGAAGCACACGTCTTGACCATATCACATCACAACATGCCCTGCAAAAACAAGTTAGACG
>JAAAWM010011138.1:0-63821 GCA_036873465.1 Thinopyrum obtusiflorum
GAGATCTAAGCAATCTACAATAGGATGAAAAGACTGGCATCCTTCACATTATTTGCGAACTCAGTTCATAGAAACAAGCAATTCAACCATTCTGTGGGTAAATCAAAAGCGCCACTGGAATATTTTTCACTACCCCTATCATACACGCAAAAAGGGGTGATGCCACCATAGGGGCTGGTATGGGCGGCCGCCTCGGGTGGCTCAAAAGTGTGCACCTAGTTTGAGTCGTCCAGGTTGGCCCAGGCTAGTTTTGTTCGTCCCAACGCACGAGTAGGCAATGTAAAAAATGAAGAAAAATGTTTCAATTTGGATAAGCCAATAACATAAGTGCAAGGCAGGCCCTATAGCAGGCTCGCGGCCCAAACGAGCGCCTCCCATATTGATCGACAGCAGGAAAAATCCCAATTCATCCGCTCCAGCCTCCAGTCTGGTTCACTCCTAACCTAGCCACCGCTGGACAGACCGAGACAGCACTTCCTCGCGCCCTCGTTGGAGGGCGGTCGCCGGGCTTCAAGCGAAGGGGGGGGGGGGGGGGGGGGGGGGGGGGGGGGGGGGGGGGGGGGGGGGGGGGGGGGGGGGGGGGGGGGGGGGGGGGGGGGGGGGGGGGGGGGGGGGGGGGGGGGGGGGGGGGGGGGGGGGGGGGGGGGGGGGGGGGGGGATTCAGCCCGATTGGCATATTTGTAGGTCTGGCATAGCAATCAAAATGAAATGCCTCCGAGTCTTATCAATTAATACAGACTTGTGCTCAAATAAAATTACAAACCAAAAAACAAAAAACAATTATTACATGATCTCTAAAACAAATGGTTTGATTGATTACATGAACAAACAACACAAAGGTTATTCAACGATGGAAAGAACATTTCACCTATGATTTACCAAGTGGGAATTTAATTTCCTTTTTTCCTTCAGGACCTTAACAATGTGGTCAGTCTCAGCTTGCTTCGTTTTGAAATCCACCAAATATTTAATGGTTGTCTTGAGTACTTCTACTGATTGTGCTGTTTGCTTCCTCGACATGTCAACTTCATCTCTAAGTGCAGAAGCAGAATCTCTTTCTACCACTAGTTTAGCCTCTAGAGCATCAGCAGTTGGCAATTCATAATGCACGATTGGGCCGGTGCCACTGCTGTGGGATGATACAATGTCCATGGGGACCTCGCTCTTTGAGCTTGGGCTAACCTTTTTTTGCCATTAAAGTTCCGATTGGATTCAGAAAAGTTGAAGTTAGCAAAACATCTCAACTGGGAGTTATAACAGCAAACCAGTTAAACAAACAAGGAATTTAAGAGTTTCAATTCGATGCTGAAAAGTAGTTGTTAACATCATTATAACCCGTTGTTGCAGCAGCAAAGCAGTTAAACAAACAAGTAGCTATTTAAGTTCAGGCAAACAGGTAATTCTTAACAGTAAGTATCAAACACATAGATAGGTGCAGTCTATAATAGGATTAACAGTCTGTGGCATTATGTAATCAGTAGCAAACTAAATTAAGCCAAGCAACGTAATTGAACAATTTTGCAATAAGTGGCTAACTAAAATTCCGAGAAGCAGGTAACTGAACTTATGCTAGTTCTTTGTACAGGCACACTGCAACTTCTTTTTCGCTTACAAGGTTGTACGAAGGAGTCCATGGCATCAATTGCTTGGATACGCAGTCCCAATACTTCTTTCTTCCCACACTGCATTGGTAAGTCGAATGGTTAATCTGGTAAGATGGTGCATCCTTGATATGTTATATGAGGACGTGTAGTTAGACTAGTTATAGCCACACACATCACACTGGCTTTTACTGTATATTTCATGCGATTACTTTTGGGGGGGGGGGGGGGGGGGGGGGGGGGGGGGGGGGGGGGGGGGGGGGGGGGGGGGGGGGGGGGGGGGGGGGGGGGGGGGGGGGGGGGGGGGGGGGGGGGGGGGGGGGGGGGGGGGGGGGGGGGGGGGGGGGGGGGGGGGGGGGGGGGGGGGGGGGGGGGGGGGGGGGGGGGGGGGGGGGGGGGGGGGGGGGGGGGGGGGGGGGGGGGGGGGGGGGGGGGGGGGGGGGGGGGGGGGGGGGGGGGGGGGGGGGGGGGGGGGGGGGGGGGGGGGGGGGGGGGGGGGGGGGGGGGGGGGGGGGGGGGGGGGGGGGGGGGGGGGGGGGGGGGGGGGGGGGGGGGGGGGGGGGGGGGGGGGGGGGGGGGGGGGGGGGGGGGGGGGGGGGGGGGGGGGGGGGGGGGGGGGGGGGGGGGGGGGGGGGGGGGGGGGGGGGGGGGGGGGGGGGGGGGGGGGGGGGGGGGGGGGGGGGGGGGGGGGGGGGGGGGGGGGGGGGGGGGGGGGGGGGGGGGGGGGGGGGGGGGGGGGGGGGGGGGGGGGGGGGGGGGGGGGGGGGGGGGGGGGGGGGGGGGGGGGGGGGGGGGGGGGGGGGGGGGGGGGGGGGGGGGGGGGGGGGGGGGGGGGGGGGGGGGGGGGGGGGGGGGGGGGGGGGGGGGGGGGGGGGGGGGGGGGGGGGGGGGGGGGGGGGGGGGGGGGGGGGGGGGGGGGGGGGGGGGGGGGGGGGGGGGGGGGGGGGGGGGGGGGGGGGGGGGGGGGGGGGGGGGGGGGGGGGGGGGGGGGGGGGGGGGGGGGGGGGGGGGGGGGGGGGGGGGGGGGGGGGGGGGGGGGGGGGGGGGGGGGGGGGGGGGGGGGGGGGGGGGGGGGGGGGGGGGGGGGGGGGGGGGGGGGGGGGGGGGGGGGGGGGGGGGGGGGGGGGGGGGGGGGGGGGGGGGGGGGGGGGGGGGGGGGGGGGGGGGGGGGGGGGGGGGGGGGGGGGGGGGGGGGGGGGGGGGGGGGGGGGGGGGGGGGGGGGGGGGGGGGGGGGGGGGGGGGGGGGGGGGGGGGGGGGGGGGGGGGGGGGGGGGGGGGGGGGGGGGGGGGGGGGGGGGGGGGGGGGGGGGGGGGGGGGGGGGGGGGGGGGGGGGGGGGGGGGGGGGGGGGGGGGGGGGGGGGGGGGGGGGGGGGGGGGGGGGGGGGGGGGGGGGGGGGGGGGGGGGGGGGGGGGGGGGGGGGGGGGGGGGGGGGGGGGGGGGGGGGGGGGGGGGGGGGGGGGGGGGGGGGGGGGGGGGGGGGGGGGGGGGGGGGGAGTCCTTGTACACCATGTTGCATTTTGTGTTTTTTGGTGCTTGCATCATTTAGTGTTTATAATCTGAACTACTTTGGATCATTAGCTGGTTTTCAAAGTGCATGTAGCTTCACATTTCTCAAGTTATGTTGATTTCCGGAGTGCAAGTGCCTTCGTATTTTTTAAGTTAAATGTTCGCCCCTGGTAACTTGAATTCGTCGATCCACCACTGCACACAAATCATACATGAATGCCAGTACAAATTAAATGAAATGCAGGGACTTACGCTAGCTCATTGTACATGCTCACTGCAGCTCTGCTTGCGCTTGGAATGTTCCATGTACAAGTCCATGTTACCACTTGCTTGGATGTGCAGGCCTTGTGCTCCTTGCATCCCCCTCTGCATTTTTGACACGGCGAATGGCTGATCAAATAAGAGGAATCGACCTTGCTGTTGTACCGGAGGACAGATACTTACAAGGTTATACGGGTGTGCAGGATGTGTACCAGATCCCGTAGTGCCGTCATGCTTCGCTAAAAAATGGATTTGCTTGTTTCAGATGATATCTCCATAAGAAATAAGAGTTAAAGTCAGAGTTGGATAGGCGTGTAAGCTAAGAGAGCAGTGAAAGGATATCCAAACATCGTCGGAACAGTGCACAAGGGAGTGATGTGTGGATACCTAGTTTGGGCCGGCGTTTGGGCATGCTCGCCTAGCTAGAGTGCGGGTCACTTCAGAGCCATTGAGGGTGATGCGCTGGCATTGGCTGGCCGCGCATGGATGCAGATCTTGAGTGGCAGCGGAGTGCTACGATGCGGTGGACGAGACCGTTGGTGAAGCCCCAGTGGCCTTGGGGGGCGGAGGCGCGACGATGTGCTCGGTGAAGTAGCCCGGTGAGCTAGGAGATGGCGTCGGTGAAGCGCACCTGATGTGGTGGAAGTCGGTGTCTGTGAGGCACGTCGGTTGCGGCAACCGACGTTGTCGGTGGACCACCCGGTGCAGTGGACGAGGGCGTAGATGAGGTAGCTCCGGTGCGGTGGTGAAGCACGACTGTCGTCTTCGTCATCGTCGTCCGGCACAGAGGTGGGGAAAGAGATGAGACGAGGGGCGATTTGAACTTTGCTTGGGTTGGCGGCGAATTAGGGATTTGATCAATCTGGGCTTGGAAGGGGACGGTGGAGAAGGGAGATTTTGCAGGGCTGGAATTGGGGCCGCCAGATATTTCAATCCGAAACGTGGAAGAGCGAACTTATTTTGTCGTCGTCCTTTTTTTGGGCGGGGGGAGGGGGGGAGTGAGGGAGGGGGGTGGGTGGCTGGGTGCTACGCGTCCGTCCGACACACGCGACCACCACAACATGACCCTGGTGCGCCTACATTTGAGAATGCAAACGAATCTTCTTTCATTTGCAAACGAATCTGTATGTATTACCATGCCTGTGTTTTCCTTGCAATAATTAGTCATTCGAAACGAGATACTATAAATTAATTAATGAGGAGTTATTTGAAAAAAAATCGAAACGGTATCCACGCTAACGTGGATTAGAGTGTGTGTCACATAATTAGTTATTTGAATTAGAGTGTGTGTCACATAGCGATCTCCAATTCTAACATGGATTTCACATTTCACTGTATCCACGCTACTTTTTTAATACAAATTCATATGTATATGATGAACACCATGGTAGTGAGAAAACTTTTGGATGGATTCAAGATATGACCTACAAAATAGCACAACAAATCGAGTCAATGTCAACTTTTCGAAACCTAGTATGGCACGAATTCAAAATAATTACCCATATGCATGGTCCTCAGTTCGGCATATGACCTACAAAATAGCACAACAAACTGAGTCAATGTCAACTATTCAAAACTTAGTATGGCACGAATTCGAAATAATTACTCGTATGCCTGGTCCTCGGTTCAAATCTTACAATGTACACTGAATTGAAACATCGATATTAAGTCTCGTACTATGTACATTCAAATGTTGTTTTTAGCGCCCCACCCACAGAAACCCTACATACTTCCTGTATCGGTCAATCTGGGGGGGGGGGGGGGGGGGGGGGGGGGGGGGGGGGGGGGGGGGGGGGGGGGGGGGGGGGGGGGGGGGGGGGGGGGGGGGGGGGGGGGGGGGGGGGGGGGGTACCTCACACACCCGCCATTGCACCCCATGCCGAGCTCTCTCTCTCTCCCTCTCTCTCTCACCCTCTCGCGCTAAATATATGCATTGCCTTTCTAGCCCCCCAACCTCTTGTGCGCACGCACGCACGTTGTCTATCTAGGTCACTCCCTCGAGACTGTCTCACTCTTTCTTCCGCACGGCGGGCCACACTCGCTCAATCTCGCTCTCTTTATCTGAGTCTCATTTAACCTCGTTTTCTTTCACACACAAATGATATATCTCCCTGTTCGGGCCTCGATCGACACACTCTATACTCTCTCACACAGATTATCTATCTAGGTCAGTCCATCGAAGCCGCCCCCACTCTTTCGACCTCATGGCGGGCCACGCTCGCTCGCTCTCTCTCTCCCTCTCTCTCTCTCTCTTTGTATGTCTCGATTGACCTCGCTCTTTCTCGGACAAAAACGATATATCACCATGTTTGAGCCCAATTCGACTTATTCACATTGTATACTCTCTCACGCACATTGTCTATCTAGGTCACTCTCTCCAACCCGTCTCACTCTTTCGATCGCACGACGACCCTATGTGATCGATCGACCTTGCTTCCTCCCACGCACAAAATATATCTACACGTCTGTGACTGGATCATCTCTCAAGCTCTATCTTACAGCCCTCACCCTTGCCAAAAGCTCAATCGGACAATTTCTCTCCAGAGCATATATATTTGTTCCATGAATGTCGGACCACACTCACTTTGTCTCTCTATCTATATGTCTCTCGATTGACCTCGCTTTCTCATGCCGTATCTTCCACACATTGAAGCTACCTCTCCATCCCTCGCAAAGGCGGAGCTATTTACATTGCGAGGGGCACTCCAACCTTGGATTAATTTGTGTAAGCATTTATTCCGGTTGGTTTAGATTATATTTTCGTAGCATTCGGCCCACAACTACTCGAAACACCGCTGCAAACCCCGCAACTCTCCTAGTTGATTTCCCTCTGGCTCGGTCATCGCTCTCTCGCATGTCCTTTCTCGCCTTCAACGTCGCACCATGGTATTATTGCAAAAAACTCTATTGTTCTCTTTAATTATTATAAATAAGCTACAAAACTACACACCGATAGTCCACTTGGAATGGAACAAATTTGGACCCACAAATTAAAGTGCTACAAACTACACACCGAGGGGCCCACATGTCATGAAACAAATTTGGACCCATATACAAATTAAAAAATAAAGGACGAGGATCGAACATGCGACCAGGGCCTTCAAGACGCACGTCAATAGGCAACATACGTAGAACAGCAATGTGTGTTGTAGCTCCCTTTGTTCACATAATGTTTTTATATTACCACAACCTATTTAATTGATAACATGTAATATTATTTTTAGTACTATTCGCCTTCACTTACTGGTGGGTTCCATGTGTGCTCTCTCTCTCTCCTCCCCTTCTGCGTTTAGACGCACGGGCAAACACGAAGAACTCGCGGGCGATGTTGCCGTTGACCATATCTGGACGCATTCATAAGTTACGGCACCAGTTTCACGTGCTAGTAGCACTAGTTAGTGGGTACGTGCAATGCACGTTAATTTGGAAGTATATTAAGTGCATGCGGATATTAAGTTGGATATTATTTGCGTGTTATTATGTGATTAGCACTATTTTCGGCATGAAATTAACTGCACGCTAAACGTGTTGAGCGCTCGACATTAAAGCAGTCTAGGTCGTTGGATGACAAGGAATACATGTGGCTTGATGATGTTTTATATTTAATTTGATACGGCTCTAGCAGAACATTCAATCGATCAAACCATATATTTCGTTCAATCTGACTCCAACTTTAAATTATACGACGATCGATCTAAAATAAACAAAAATGATAAACGTTCGAATTTTAAGCATGGCAATCCGAACGTTTTTCATGGCAAATTTAGATTACGCGGCGGCGGCGGGGGCGTCTTGCGGTGGGAAGCGGCTCCTCTGCCGTGCTCTGTATGTTGTCGGGCCACTAACCGACGGCGACGGTGGCGTCTTGCGCCATTGTTGGCGTACTCCTGGACGTTGGCCCTAGCTTCAAGGAAGGCCACAATGTTCTGGAGTTCGGTCTCCAGGAGCGAGTCAACTGGCGGGAGGAGGCGACTGGCGTTGGTGCAAGGAAGCGGTCGACGGCGGCCATCCATGCCGCTGAGGGGGGCACTGGCACCCGCGCGGGGACAGGCACTGTCAATGGTGCGGCGGAGACATTCGTGTGCACGGGCACCGGCACGGGCACGCATGTCAGTGCACGCGCAGGCGCATGCGCTGGCAGGTGCACGGGCATGTTAGTGCACGCGCAGGCGCATGCGCTGGCAGGTGCACGGGCGCGTGAAAGTCGGCGGGGACCTCGTGGAACCCCGTGGCATCAAGCTCAGCGACAATGTGCGGCTCCCAGCCCATCAATGCCACGGGGATGGGCGCTGGCGCAGTCGGGGCGATGGGAGCCAGAACGGGAGCGGGGACAGGCGCGGCGTCTTCCCGCAAGGCCATTTCAAGCTTGTCCCAAAGCGCCTTATGTTCTTGAGACTCCGGCTGGGTGTCTTCCTCAGGAAACTGGAAGACTAAGGGCAGACCATCGTGATGCGGCATGGCGTACGTTTAGGTCATGCTGGTTGGAGGTAGACGACAGGAGAATCGGAGAGGAAGAGAGAAGATTGTAGCGATACCGGGTAGTGCGGGGTTGATTTTAAACTGCGGCGCCGGTGACATTAAAAGTGGGAGCAGTTGGGACGAAGGTGGGCGGCGGAGCTTGGTCAAAGGGCTCGCCTCCCGATGAGCCTGCACAGCAGTCTGCTCGCACGCCTCCCTGTCAGCCGGCGCAGCGGTCTGCTCGCACGCCTCCCGTCGACTCACACGCTTGCTCGGACGGCACCTGCCGATGAGAAGCGGGACTCATGGCGGCACGTAAACGCCCACGGTTTCAATAGTGAAAGCGTTTGCCTTAACGTGACAGGTCTTTGTTCCAAAATACCTTGGCTCTTCATTTGTGCAACTTGTCATAAGCAGCTTGTCTCAAATTGAAGAAAAAATTTACGAAGTAATATTTGTGCCATATCACGTGACCATGCTCAGTTTCAAGAATTTATGGTCACTTTTGGATTTTCTGAAATTTAAGATCCAGGATTCGAAACAATATCATAACCTGCATCATGCAATAAATTTTCAAGCCATACATCTGTCCTGTTGTATTTCTTAAGAAAGGATTTGGTCAAACATTTTGCTTAGTTAGACTTCAGACAAGTTATATATGTAGAGCAAAAGGATAATCCCTCCGTACCAGTGCATTGCCTGATATATTAACTCAAGTATTAGGCACGAACAAACGGGCTCAATTCTGTGCTCATCCCGGTGTAGTAGTAGTACTAGGCAATGCAGTTGACGGGTGACCTTGGCGAGCGGCGACAGAGGGAATTGAACCGTGCTCGGCACGGTAGGTAATGTTGTCTAGTTACTTTTTTTGAACACAATGTTGTCTAGTTACTAAAGCATCCCTCTGTTGTTCATCGGTAGTCATTATGGACCGGGGACATGAGGGGAATTTCCTAGGGCTGGAATTCTAGCCGCCAGATATTTCGACTCGAAACACGGAGGCTCGACTGGTTGGGGTTGCCTAATGTGCGTACCACGCACGCCACCAGAAGGACACGAGCCCGGTTTTTTTATTTTTTATTTTTTTAGGATCAACACGAGCCAAGGTCTGGCTGGTACGCCATTGGGTCCTACCATTCGAGAATACGAAAGGAACCTTTTAAGTTACCAAACGAATCTATGTGTATTACAATGCCCGTATTTTCCTTGCAAATACTAATCTCAACGTGGTAATTGATTTATGACGAGTTGTTGAATTAGAGTGAGTTTGTGATATAGTGATCTCAACGTGGATTTCACATTCCATGGTATCCCTACTAAGTTTTTCAATGCAAATTCAAATTTAAAAGATGAACAATATGGAGGTGAGAAAACTTTGTATGTATCAAGCATATGACCACACACACCCACACACACAGACACCCACACACGAACACAACAACAATCCAATAAGTATAGTGCATCTATTTTTCCAAACCATGCATGTATGACACGAATTCAAAAATACTCCTTTTGTTCCTAAATATTAGTCTTTTAGAGATTTCAACAAGCGACTACATACGGAGCAAAATGAGTGAATCTACACTCTAAAATATGTCTATATACATCCGTATGTGCCAGTCCACTTGAAATCTCTAAAAAGACTAATATTTAGGAACGAAGGGAGTAAAATGTAAGACATGCATGGTCCTCAATTCAATATTTAAAATGAACATGAAATTGAAACATGAATATTAAGTCTAGTACTACAGTACATGCAAATGTTGTGTTTAATTAGGCGGAGCTATGATTGTCGGGGGTCACCCCCTCGACCTTAGATAAAATTGTGAAGCTCTGTTTAGGGTTGTTTAGATTATATTTGTCCCCACCCTCCCAACCACCGATTGGTTGTGCACCCCCCACCTCTCCTCCCCGGGAGAATATCATGTGCCCCCATACCTTAGATGCTATATGCCGATACGAGTTGCTTGGAGCTTGTAGATCTGAGATATAGCAGCTCACATGATGTCTTAATATTTTTACAGGAAACCTTGATGAGTTTGAGAATTGCACACAATTTGTACAAAAACTACTCAGATGCCCTTGGATCTCATATCCAACGACCTCGAAGCTCGTATCACCGTAGCATCTAAGATGAAGGAGGACATCATATTCTCCTGTATGTAAGAATATCATGTGCTACAACACCTTAGATGCTTTGGTGATACAAGTTCTTCGGAGCCGTTGGATTTGTGACCCAACGCCTCCTCGGTGGTTCGAATGGTTTTTTGCAAAAAAGCCCCCAAAGAGTTCGGCCACTGCTTACAAGCACAAAGACTGATCAGATGCCATTGGATCTCAGATCAAACGACCTCGAAGCTTGTATCACCGTAGCATCCAAGCTGCGAGAGCACCTTATGTTTTCTCGCACGGGAGAATATGAGGTGCTCCCGCACCGTAGATTCTATGGTGATACGAGTTCACGGAGATCTAACGTCCCACAGTAGGAGGTTTGAATGTTTTTGCAATATACGGCTGAGAGAGTTTGGGAATTGCGTAGAAAGTACAAGTACTACGCATGTGCCATCTGATCACTGATCATATGACCTAGATGCTCATATCACCGTAGCGGGTAATTAAGCTACGGGGAGCACCTAATATGAGCAACAGGGAGCCGTTGGATCCAAGATGCAGCGGCACACACGAGGCCTGAATGTTTTATTTGCAAAAAAACCTTTGGAGAGTTTGGAAATTGCGCATAATTACAAAGACTACTCCCAAGCCATTGGATCTCACTTCCAACGGTGTAAAAACTCGTATCACCATAGCATCTAAGCTACGGGGTGGATGTGATATTGTATGCCGCTGTCATTTTTGTTCGTAAACTTGCAAAATACGTGTAACTTGTGCCGTTACTTGTCTAACCGCGCAAAGTGTTTGTTCAAAAAAACCATCCTACACTGAAATATCGGAACAACACACAGGGGTCCCACTTGTCATTAATCAAATTTGGACCTAAAACTAACAAATCTGAAAGATGAGATTCGAACTGGCAACTTGGACTACAAAGCGTAAGTCGATAGCCTGAAACAACAACGGTTGTTGGCTTTGTCCCATAACTTGATTTTATACAGTATTACGTTGAGTAGAGTAGAGGGAGTGCCTCGTCTACACGTGCATGACCGTTGACTCACTTACTGGTGGGTCCCAGGTCTGCGATCTCTCTCTTCTCTCCATCGTCTAACCTTTGCACGGGCACACACGAAGAGCGGCGCTAGCTTGCCGTGGTGTTATTACAACTAAAGAAAAAAGCTTGGAAAATAGAAGAATCGCCTAGAACAAGAGACGTTGTGGCTGGTCAAGACGGAGCTAACCACACCTATCCTCCGTGCCATGTTAGCATGATGAAGCTGTGTGGCTAGTGGGGTGTTTTCGACCGACTGGCTGGGTCCCGAGGTCGAACCATAGGTACTACGTCTGATACAGTAAATTTTTACACGCACATTTTTCCTCCGTGCCGAGACATGGCACACCCTACCGCGCGGTTTCGGGGTCCTCCCGGGTGGTGCACGCATATATTCTTCCTGACGTGGGACGCCCTACCACGCGTTTTTGCCGAAGCAAGTAAATAAATGAGTCATCAAATCACGAAAGACCACTTTTCCCGCCGAGTACATCAGTGAAGCACGGTGGCTAGCTAGTTGGGCTAGTTCGACCGATTAGCTAGGCCGCCGCCACATTTGTTTTTTCACCCCTTTTTTATCTACTTGCCGGTAGGTAAATTTAAATATCCACCGCGGCGTTGCTCTGGTGTTTGAGTGCGGCGGGATTTTTAATTTTTTGATTGACGGGAGCAGGCGCGGCAGGATTTTTAATTTTTTGATTGACGGGAGCAGGCGCGGCAGCAATTAGTCACGATGACTCCGCCTGTAAAACTCACTGCTCCCTGATGTGAGAAGTCGTCGACTGGTGTTTTACCATGGTGAAAACCAAAAGATTCCACGCTCCTCGGCTTGGCTCCCTCCGCCTTCCCGTAGATTGCATTTCCTTTCAGTCGTTTCGCCCCCTGCATCAGCAACGTCGTGCGCCTCGAGAAGCAGAGGGACTTCGGTGGTGTTTAGGCGCCCTCTGCATGGGCATGTCCATGTCTCGGCGCAACATGACCGTTGGATCAAACTCAGACGGTGCAGATCAGTCACTGTAGCACAAAGCGTGTGGGTGTGTTTGGTTGCATTGTCATCTCAATATACTTTGTAAGTCACCTTACGAAAACCAAATAATCCCAAAACACTTAGGCACGGTACATTAACTCCCTCCCCGTTTCTTGTTTTGTGACATATCAACCAATAAGAGACGTGGGCCGTGCATGCTTTCAATGACTTGAGACTAATAAACATGACATGCAGTGGTTAGTTCATTGCATGCAATGCTATTAATTAGCAAAAAGACATTAAGTTTTCTCGTTTTCCTCTCCGCCTTGGTCGCAGTGCACAACGCAAGATGACTTACACACCTAGATGGAGTAGTTGTTTCCTCTTCGTGTATTTGTGTTAACCTACTAGTGTGGACTCATGCACCCTTCATGCACTCTGCCAAACACCCAAAAGTGGGTCGAGAAGGGAACTTTTGCTCCCATCCCGTGCACCCTTCATACACCCTGCCTAACACTATTCGTGCTTCATATGGTTCATATTTCATGGAGTACTGTAGCACCATACTCTCCGTGCGCTGTAGACCTAGTTCTGTTAACATTGATCTCACCGTTCATTCTCGACCGGACAGTCGAGAAAGCGGTACTATGTTACTACATTACTGTTCATATAGTTAACATGCACACAACATCATTTGCTATCGTCATATCTTACTACACTAGCAACAAGATTATGTAGTACTGACGTATGAACCACTGCACATGCCTAGTAGTAGGAGCACTGTGTATGTTCAAGTGGCTGCCATGTTTCGCACTCCTCCGTCGTAAGAGTGGAAACGCTTGCTGTAATCATTTTTTTCTTCAGAAAAATAGTGGACACGCTCTACCGTGCGAATCCTCCTCCAGCCATGCACTAAATTACTCACTTTCGCTGACATGTGGGACAGCCAGCATCGGGGTCCACCAGCCATGCACTAAATTACTCCGTAGTAGAGTGACGGTAGACTACCCCGATCGAAGCGCCGCAGTAATGCCCAATGAGCCATCAAATCACAAAACCCCCTCCTTTCCAGCAGTAAGTTGGACGGACGAAGCAACCATCATTTCATTCTTCTCTCTCAGCTTCCTCTCTACCCAACCCTCGCTTCTCCCTCATCTTGTTCCTCATTTCTTCAAGAAAACCCCGACCTGCTTCTGCCATTGTTCTTCTCTCCCAAAGAAGGAAAGGTGAGCGCATCAATGGTGTTGATTCTGGCCAAGGCCCGGTCTTGCAACCCCGAGACTGATCCTATAACTCCCTCTCTTTTCTTCTTTTGGGTTTGTGATTATGGTTTCTTTTCTTTTATTTCTATTTGACAGTTTCTTGATGGACGCTGGAGCACCGGCCGAAGTGATGTCTATGGCTCTGGCCAAAACCGCCGAGGCTCATGGTACGAAGAAGCGCAAGCACCCCGCCGAGACTACCGCAGACAAGCTAAAAGCCATCGCCCTGTCCAGGCCCCCCTCTCCGGGATCCCTCATTAAGCAAGTCCAGGTAATATCTCTTCTTGACGATCTTTTTCTCGATCTTGATCGTGTTTTTTCATCTAACACGCAGTACTAGTACTAGTAGTACAACCTTCTGGGTGATCTTGCATGTGATTTTTGTGTGCCAAATGACGGTTCTAAATTCCTCTTTTGACCAAAACATGCGAGAGGTTGACACTGATTTCTTATAGATTACTTTCAACTACTCCCTCTGTCCCAAATTTCTTGTCTTAGATTTGTCTAGATACGGATGTATCTAATACTAAAATGTGACTTGATACATCCGTATCTAGACAAATCTAAGACAAGAATTTTGGGACGGAGGGAGTACTTTATGAACATCAATGCTACCTTTGAAGAGGGTATATTTGCCTCAGTAACTTGTGTTATGGATATTGCAAGTAATCCCTCTGCTCTCATGCCTTTGAAGACATGTTCTAGTGTCTTTGTTCACTCATTTCTGTGCGTATATGTAGTCATATACGGAGTATAATATCGAAAATCATCTTATATTTCTGAATGGAGGTAGTAATAAAATATGGTTTCTGTTTGAATTAGAACCAGGTCCGCGGTGGAGATGAAGTTCTCAAAGTCATGCCGTGTGAACTGGAAGACCTGAGGATGAGTTCTACTGCTAAACTATCCAGCTGCTGTGTCCTTGTCGCCACGTGTCCTGAACTAGTGTTTTCCTGTAGCATTGTTGTCAGGTGTGTTCTCGAGGCTGTACTTGACCACAACAATTTCCTGGCTGTGCCTTTGATTATGAAGGGTGTGGTTCTTGTAAAGCTTCCCAACAAATCTGATGCGGCCTATCTTCATGATCATGTTTATGAGTGGAAAGACCACTCTGTTAGGTTCTCCAAGGTTGACAAGATGGTGATGGTGCATGTAGACATCTCTCACGGAGTCCATGGCCTAGTCAGTTATGCAGGGTTCATCCCGTAGGTCGGTGGCAAGAAATAGTCTGCAGAGTTTAATTAGTGCAACTTTGCTTGTCTGTAGTAAGTACTATTGTTCAGTACTTGATTTGTGTTTGTGAACCTTGTATTGTTTATTAGTACTGCCGCTTTTGGTGTGTGGTCAGTCCTGAGAACGGTCTATGTTAATGTCTGTCTACTCAATTCAGTCTGTATATTTTGAAGTATCCAGATCATCTTTTTTGTGAGGACGGTTTATCAATTATGGTTACACTCCAATATTTGTATGCATTGCAGGGTTTATCGCACCCACAAGGATTTCTAGTCCCATGGATGTTCGGTCCATACGATTTGTCACAACCTTTGGACTGTCCTGCTTGTGGGAGTATGCGGGGCCCCTGGATGCCACTCGTAGTTGGACGATCAATCTTCTGTTTAGTACTTCAACATAGTGATTTCCTGGTAAGGATTCACTCATGTCACATCAAGTAAATCTTATTGATTTACTGTCTAAATCTTATTGATTTAATGTCATGTTTTCTTTCTTTTCCTGCAATTTTACGATGCAGGTTTTGCCATGTGACATTCATCACAGAATAAACCGTTTGGTTTGCTCTACGATGGCTATTTTTGCAGGTTTCACTTCTTATGTCATGTCAGTAACGAAGGCACTGTCCATCACTTATATTACTGGAAAAAATTGGATCAGTCTGTTGTCTGAGTACAAGCTGAATCCCTATGATGAACTGCAGTTTGGTTTAACAAAAACGCCACAATTAGTCCTTCTCGCGTTTAAAAGAAATGAAGAAAAAAACTGGATCACGGTCACGAAGCCTAGTCAAGTTAGAAAGCTGATCATAGCAGACCAGACACGATCGCCGCTGTCTCGCACATCGGTACCACCTTCAGCAATGGATCGAGCACCGGCAGTTGCTCTAGCACTGACAGCGGCAGCAGCTCAGTCTGATCCAGCTGAGGATTGGGCACCGACCGCGTCAGCGGATCAGGCTGATCTACCGGAGGATCGGGCATCGACACCGGCACCTGCTCCGACACCGGCACCAGCTCTACAAGGAGCACCATCTCTGGCAGCAGCAGCGGCTTCGGCACCTGCACCAACACTTGCACTTGCATCTGCTCCGGACCGTGCAGCGGCAACCGAACGAGCAGTTGCACCGGCAACAGACTGGGCTGCAGTTCGCACTTCATATACCAAAGTCCTTACAAAAACCGACATGTCCACCTTCTTGGTTAGCATTGGCCGCCCAAGTGTTTCATTCTTTTTTATTTCCATGTTGTTTCGCATGATTCACTGTGTTGATCTAACTGTTTGGGTATGTCTTCTTGTTTGCAAACAGAGAATTCCTAGAGCAACGAGGGAGTCGTTCAACAATCCGGGCGACAGCGGCCAAGTTTCTCTTACCATGCGCAGCCTTGGTGTGACTGAACCTGCTCAATATACCGTAAGTACAAAGGATGGTCGCATGATGATTGATGCTAAAGGATGGTCAAGGTTCAAATCTAAATCATATCTTGTGGTAGGGGATGATGTCAAAATCAAACTCTCTCGGCAAGGAGAGCTGGTCCAAATCAACTTTGAAATTCTTCAGTACTGCCGAACTGATCTATCCGCCGAGAGATTTTGATGTAATACTCTGGCATGGTGAAACAAGTGTCCTTTGTGTATAAGTAGTATGACAGTATCATTGATAGAATTGCAACTCTGATTGCTGGTTAGGAACTGTCGTTTGATTTCATTCCAACAGCTGCTGTGCTTTATTCAATTTTGTGTATTCGCCTTGCGACAGCATCTAAAACCAGCGCCGTACCGATCGCTTGCAATATGAAAAGCGCTGAGGTAGAACACATGGGCCCCCAAACATGCAGGCCCACTGGCCTATGGCCCAAAGTCCAGAACCATGAGCATGTCTGAGTATTTCTCAGCTGAACCCCCATAATGCCCGTGCGTTGCACGTAACATCAAGATGCATTTGTATGAGTATTTTATCTTGTGAGAGAAAAGGATGAATGAGGGAAGGCCTTATTTGCAAATGCGGAGAGGTGTGTGGGTACCTTTTTGCAAAATTGCCATAGTTTCCTTCCTATCCGTCAGATATAAATCGGACGGCCTATATTGCAGGATGACAGGCACACCATCGTCACCAACTCGTCTATACCGTGTTAAAAAAACTCTGTTTTTTATAATTATATATGTTATATATATTCCCCTTGATTTTTCTTATGTATAAAGTTGTGATATAAAAGATCTTTATATTTCTTTACAGAGGGAATATCTCTCTGTCAAAAATATATTTATGTGTAATAACTAGTTACTCCTGTCTTTCTACTTCCTTGCGCTGATATGTGGGGCATCCGGCAACGGGGTCCACATGCCATATGCACCAAATTTGAGTGCACAACTACATGGTAGACACACCCCGGTCATAGCGCCGCATTAATGCCCAATGAGCCATCAAATCACAAAACCCCCCACCTTTCCATCTTTAGCAGTAAGCTGGACGGACGAAGCGGCAATATTCCACTCGGCCTGAATCCCTTCTCCCTTGTCTGCTTGTTCAGAGAAAACCCACGCTCGGCGATTGCATAGGGTTTTCTCATGGAGAACCTGGTACGAATTCTTCATCCATCCCCGATAAATCCAAGTCCCTTGGTCGCGGGTACTCCTAGGATGGCAGCCGCCGCCGTTGATGCATTATTTTTCTTCCTACTGAATCTAGTGTGTTTCATTTGCAGTGCCCAAAGTGCGAGGACCCTATAGGTTTCTGCGCCCTCAGCGAGACGCCACACTTGTTCCTTCTCATCCTAACATAGGATTTTAAAACGCGCACAGTATGTTCCTAGAATCCTCTTTTCTATCCGGGAGGGTGAGGTTTTTTGAACATGATGTCGACTAATTTGGAAATTTGGATTGCTATATTTGGATAAAAGGTACTAGTACCATGGTCAACACTGACGTGAAGGAGGAAAGTATTGGGGGGGGGGGGGGGGGGGGGGGGGGGGGGGGGGGGGGGGGGGGGGGGGGGGGGGGGGGGGGGGGGGGGGGGGGGGGGGGGGGGGGGGGGGGGGGGGGGGGGGGGGGGGGGGGGGGGGGGGGGGGGGGGGGGGGGGGGGGGGGGGGGGGGGGGGGGGGGGGGGGGGGGGGGGGGGGGGGGGGGGGGGGGGGGGGGGGGGGGGGGGGGGGGGGGGGGGGGGGGGGGGGGGGGGGGGGGGGGGGGGGGGGGGGGGGGGGGGGGGGGGGGGGGGGGGGGGGGGGGGGGGGGGGGGGGGGGGGGGGGGGGGGGGGGGGGGGGGGGGGGGGGGGGGGGGGGGGGGGGGGGGGGGGGGGGGGGGGGGGGGGGGGGGGGGGGGGGGGGGGGGGGGGGGGGGGGGGGGGGGGGGGGGGGGGGGGGGGGGGGGGGGGGGGGGGGGGGGGGGGGGGGGGGGGGGGGGGGGGGGGGGGGGGGGGGGGGGGGGGGGGGGGGGGGGGGGGGGGGGGGGGGGGGGGGGGGGGGGGGGGGGGGGGGGGGGGGGGGGGGGGGGGGGGGGGGGGGGGGGGGGGGGGGGGGGGGGGGGGGGGGGGGGGGGGGGGGGGGGGGGGGGGGGGGGGGGGGGGGGGGGGGGGGGGGGGGGGGGGGGGGGGGGGGGGGGGGGGGGGGGGGGGGGGGGGGGGGGGGGGGGGGGGGGGGGGGGGGGGGGGGGGGGGGGGGGGGGGGGGGGGGGGGGGGGGGGGGGGGGGGGGGGGGGGGGGGGGGGGGGGGGGGGGGGGGGGGGGGGGGGGGGGGGGGGGGGGGGGGGGGGGGGGGGGGGGGGGGGGGGGGGGGGGGGGGGGGGGGGGGGGGGGGGGGGGGGGGGGGGGGGGGGGGGGGGGGGGGGGGGGGGGGGGGGGGGGGGGGGGGGGGGGGGGGGGGGGGGGGGGGGGGGGGGGGGGGGGGGGGGGGGGGGGGGGGGGGGGGGGGGGGGGGGGGGGGGGGGGGGGGGGGGGGGGGGGGGGGGGGGGGGGGGGGGGGGGGGGGGGGGGGGGGGGGGGGGGGGGGGGGGGGGGGGGGGGGGGGGGGGGGGGGGGGGGGGGGGGGGGGGGGGGGGGGGGGGGGGGGGGGGGGGGGGGGGGGGGGGGGGGGGGGGGGGGGGGGGGGGGGGGGGGGGGGGGGGGGGGGGGGGGGGGGGGGGGGGGGGGGGGGGGGGGGGGGGGGGGGGGGGGGGGGGGGGGGGGGGGGGGGGGGGGGGGGGGGGGGGGGGGGGGGGGGGGGGGGGGGGGGGGGGGGGGGGGGGGGGGGGGGGGGGGGGGGGGGGGGGGGGGGGGGGGGGGGGGGGGGGGGGGGGGGGGGGGGGGGGGGGGGGGGGGGGGGGGGGGGGGGGGGGGGGGGGGGGGGGGGGGGGGGGGGGGGGGGGGGGGGGGGGGGGGGGGGGGGGGGGGGGGGGGGGGGGGGGGGGGGGGGGGGGGGGGGGGGGGGGGGGGGGGGGGGGGGGGGGGGGGGGGGGGGGGGGGGGGGGGGGGGGGGGGGGGGGGGGGGGGGGGGGGGGGGGGGGGGGGGGGGGGGGGGGGGGGGGGGGGGGGGGGGGGGGGGGGGGGGGGGGGGGGGGGGGGGGGGGGGGGGGGGGGGGGGGGGGGGGGGGGGGGGGGGGGGGGGGGGGGGGGGGGGGGGGGGGGGGGGGGGGGGGGGGGGGGGGGGGGGGGGGGGGGGGGGGGGGGGGGGGGGGGGGGGGGGGGGGGGGGGGGGGGGGGGGGGGGGGGGGGGGGGGGGGGGGGGGGGGGGGGGGGGGGGGGGGGGGGGGGGGGGGGGGGGGGGGGGGGGGGGGGGGGGGGGGGGGGGGGGGGGGGGGGGGGGGGGGGGGGGGGGGGGGGGGGGGGGGGGGGGGGGGGGGGGGGGGGGGGGGGGGGGGGGGGGGGGGGGGGGGGGGGGGGGGGGGGGGGGGGGGGGGGGGGGGGGGGGGGGGGGGGGGGGGGGGGGGGGGGGGGGGGGGGGGGGGGGGGGGGGGGGGGGGGGGGGGGGGGGGGGGGGGGGGGGGGGGGGGGGGGGGGGGGGGGGGGGGGGGGGGGGGGGGGGGGGGGGGGGGGGGGGGGGGGGGGGGGGGGGGGGGGGGGGGGGGGGGGGGGGGGGGGGGGGGGGGGGGGGGGGGGGGGGGGGGGGGGGGGGGGGGGGGGGGGGGGGGGGGGGGGGGGGGGGGGGGGGGGGGGGGGGGGGGGGGGGGGGGGGGGGGGGGGGGGGGGGGGGGGGGGGGGGGGGGGGGGGGGGGGGGGGGGGGGGGGGGGGGGGGGGGGGGGGGGGGGGGGGGGGGGGGGGGGGGGGGGGGGGGGGGGGGGGGGGGGGGGGGGGGGGGGGGGGGGGGGGGGGGGGGGGGGGGGGGGGGGGGGGGGGGGGGGGGGGGGGGGGGGGGGGGGGGGGGGGGGGGGGGGGGGGGGGGGGGGGGGGGGGGGGGGGGGGGGGGGGGGGGGGGGGGGGGGGGGGGGGGGGGGGGGGGGGGGGGGGGGGGGGGGGGGGGGGGGGGGGGGGGGGGGGGGGGGGGGGGGGGGGGGGGGGGGGGGGGGGGGGGGGGGGGGGGGGGGGGGGGGGGGGGGGGGGGGGGGGGGGGGGGGGGGGGGGGGGGGGGGGGGGGGGGGGGGGGGGGGGGGGGGGGGGGGGGGGGGGGGGGGGGGGGGGGGGGGGGGGGGGGGGGGGGGGGGGGGGGGGGGGGGGGGGGGGGGGGGGGGGGGGGGGGGGGGGGGGGGGGGGGGGGGGGGGGGGGGGGGGGGGGGGGGGGGGGGGGGGGGGGGGGGGGGGGGGGGGGGGGGGGGGGGGGGGGGGGGTCAAGGAACGACTTCCATCAGAAGAGTACTGTACGTGGAGAGGCTGACAGCTGGGTCCACGGCCGCAGCAAGGAAGTGCCTCCTTATTACGCGCAAAATAATCATTGCTCCACCTGACAGCGGGGACCCACTGGACGGGCCACCGTATTTCGCGAAAAAAACGTTTCCCCCTGACTGCTGGGACCCACCAGCTACATCTTCGCACACAAGGAAGTGCGTCCGAGCAAAAAAAATGATTCGCCCCCCTGACTGCTGGGACCCACCAGCTACATCTTCGCAGGCAAGGAAGTGCCTGACAGTCGGGACCCACCTGGTCGAAGCGTACGTAGCGTTGTCATTCTAGTCGTGAACGTGTAACTACATACTGGTCGATGTAGAGGCGCGCACGTGTCGTAGTAGAGGCGCGCACGTAGCATGTACATGTACGTACAGCGGCCAGGGTGCAAGAAAGTAAATACGGCCACGTACATACATACGGGCGGGGTCTCGAACGCCTACTCGCGCGTACGTATGGCCAGGGCTCGTGTACATGACTAGGTCGGAACGGAGAAACAGCGTCGTCGTCGTGTTCATGGGGAGCCAACCAACTGGGTCGGAATGGAATGCGTCGTCGTGTTCATCGGGAGGGCTTGGACGGAACAGCTGATGGAAATGGCCTGGCGTACCGCAGAACGGAGGAAACGGCCTTGTGTTCGACCGACCATGTTTGAAACGGGATCCTGTTCATCGGGAGGGGTCTGGCGTACCGCAAAACAGAGGAAACGGACCTCCTACGGTTGAAACGGGGGTCCTGTTGATCGGGAGGGGTGTGGCGTACCGCAAAACGGAGGAAACGGACTTGTGTTGGAGCGCTACGGTCGAAACGGGGGTCCTGTTCATCGGGAGGGGTGTGGCGTACCGCAAAATGGGACTCCACGGGATACTGTTCATCTCCACCGTCGACCCCCTCCAGCCTCCATGGGGCTACTGTTCATCCACTGTCGACCTCCTCCAACCTCCACCTGTGACTGTTCATCCACGGGCTCCTGTTCATCCAGCCTCCACCGCGCGCTACTCCACCAGCTACTGTTCATCCAGTCCTCTCCACGGGCTCCTGTTCAACCACCCCTCCACGGGCTACTGTTCATCCAGCCCTCCACCGTCTACTGTTCATCCTGCCCTCCACGGGGTGGTCCTGTTCATCCTGCCCTCCACGGGGTCCTGTTCATCCAGCCCCAACCGGCTCGAACGATCAGGGTCCTGTTCATCCAGAGGCAACGCCACAGGGTCCTGTTCATCCACCCCCACCGGGAACTGTTCATCCAAACCCCCCCAGCTACGCTTACTGTTCATCCAGAGGCAGCATCGATCGGCTTCAGTTAGCAGCAGTAGCGAAGGAATCGCTCGGTCGGGTTCAGTTAACAGCCATCGATCGATCGCTCGGGTTCAGTAACGCGTAGCCTGCAGTGCAATCGCTCGGGTTCAGTTAGAGCCCAACGCCTCGCTCGGGTTCAGTTAGAGCCCAACGCCTCGCACCCACGCGCGTGCATGTATGAGAGAAACGCGCATCGCTCGGCCCCGACCACCCACCGTAACCAGGAACACCCCGATATTTTCCTCGCCCTCGCTTCTACCACGGTTTTTTCCGTCATGGACGGCCCAAAGAATGTCATGCAGCTGCGTCTCCGGCCCGCCCAGGACGAAAAGCCCATTTTCTGTCATGAGTTTTTGTCATAGAAGTAGGACCCCACCACATCTATGATGATACCGTGTTTTGTCATAATTATTGTCATAGAAGTGTCATAAGTATGACAGAAAAAAATTTCGTTCGGCCCAAAATGTCACGGATGTGTCTTTTTTTTGTAGTGCACAATGGAGAAACAGAAGGGAACATTTATCGTTTAGTTTAGTAATATCATATTTTAGGTTTTGTAATTTTATGTGTGTAGAATGTTCCTATATTAAATTTATCATTTTCATAAATATACTATGACTCTGAATGTTGTTAAAGTTATAGGTTTTCTTGGCCTAATTCCATCGCATCATTAACTGTTTGGTGCATCCGCAGAAGCATAAGGATAACTTTCCAATAAATCACTAGGAATGTACTTCCAGAATTTTGTAGGTAATTTGACATGATTTTCGGCACAAATCTAAATTTGTCCAGGCCCCGCAATTCCTCATGTCCTTCACACTCCTTGGATTCACTGGAGTCTGGACACCGGAGGTGTGCAAAAGCCCCGGTGTCAGTCTGTTCAAAGATGGAGTTAGGTTGCCCCGGTTTTAGTATGTTTGTAAGACCACATTTATCTATTTCTATATGGTAGTGTTAATCGTTAGAACATTCACATGTCATATTTATTGTCAACTTTTGTAGAAGGAAGACCCTGTTTTCAAATCTTAGCTCCGCCACTGATAGGTGGGGTGCCGACCGAGGAGGCAACATCCACTTCTTCTGTGGACAAGGCCGGAGATCTCGAGAGCATTAGCGGAATAGGAGGAGGAGGCATAGGAGGCTGAGAGGGGTGACAGGGAGCATGAGATGGTGCCCTCGCTGCAAGAGAGGGAGCCCTGCCAATAGTCGTTGTGGGCTTGTGGCACTGGCCACACGCAGCGCATCACCAACCATGATCGTCCGGGCTGTGGCATGGGGGTTGTGCATGCTGCTGGTCCAGCAATTCCCCCACCCTGATGATAAGGCCTCATCCATTCAATTTTGACTCTGTAGACCACTAGCTTTAGGTAAGTGTGATGTGTACTATGCAAATTTATTCTTGCAGACTCGTGTTGGGCCTCCAAGCGCAGAGTTTTGTAGGACAGTAGCAATTTGCCCTCAAGTGGATGACCTAAGGTTTATCAATCTGTGGGAGGTGTAGGATGAAGATGGTCTCTTTCAAACGACCCTGCAACCAAATACAAAAAATCCCTTGTGTCCCCAACACACCCAATACAATGGCAAATTGTATAGGTGCACTAGTTCGGCGAAGAGATGGTGATAAAAGTGTAATATTGATGGTAGAAATATATTTTTATAATCTGAATAAATAAAAACAGCAAGGTAACAATTAGTAAACGAGCACAAAAATGGTATAGCAATGCTTGAAAACAAGGCCTAGGGTCCGTACTTTCGCAAGTGCAACCTCTCAACAATGCTAACATTGTTGGATCATATGATTATCCCTCAAAGTGTAATAATGAATCACTCCCGAGTTCCTATTAGCGGAGAACAAAAGATAGATATTGTTTGTAGGTTCCGAGACCACCTCAAAGCTATTCTTTCCGTTCGATCTATTTAAGAGTTCGTACTAGAATAACACCAAAGCAAATTCATATTCATAATACTCAATCCACACAAAGAACTACAAAGAGACCCCGAAGTTTCTACCGGAGAAAAACGTGCATCAACCCCTATGCATAGATTACCCCAATATCACCGCGGGAATCCGTGAGTTGAATGCCAAGACACATATCAAGTGAATCAATATGATACCCCAATTGTCACTTCAAGTATTCATACCGCAAGATATATATCGTGTCTTCTCATCTCTGAATATTCAATCCGACAAGACAAAACTTCAAAGGGTAAAGATTCAATTCATCATAACAAGAGTATAGAGGGGAGAAACATCATATGATCTGACTATATTAACAAAGCCCATGACATAGATCATGAGAGAGAGATTAAACACATAGCTACTGGTACAAACCCTCAGCCCCGAGGGTGGACTACTCCCTCCTCATCGTGGTGGCCGCCGGGATGATGAAGATGGCCATCAGAGATGATTCCCCCCTCTGGTAGGGTGCCGAAACAGGTCTAGATTGGTTTTCGGTGGCTACAGAGCCTTGCAACAGTGGAACTTCTGATCTAGGTTAACCCCGATGGGTTTCGGAATATTTGGGAATTTATAGTGCAAAGAGGGGGTGCAGGAGGCCACCGAGGTGGGTACAACCCACCTGGGCGCGCCAGGGGGGCTGGCGCGCCCTGGTGGGTTGTGCCCCCCTCGGGGCACCCCCAGGTGCAGCTCTGGCCCATTGGGTTCCTTCTGGTCCATAAAAAATCTCCGTGGAGTTTTGTTGCATTTGGATTCCGTTTGGTATTGATTTCCTGCGATGTAAAAAACAAGCAAAAAACAACAACTGGCACTGGGCACTGGGTCAATAGGTTAGTCCCAAAAAATGATATAAAGTTGCTATAAAATGATTGTAAAACATCCAAGAATGATAAAATAATAGCATGAATACTTCATAAATTATAGATACGTTGGAGACGTATCAGCATCCCCAAGCTTAATTCCTACTCGTCCTCGAGTAGGTAAATGATAAAAGAAATAATTTATGAAGTGTGAATGCTAGCAAAGTGCATAAGTTTGATCAATGATAATTTCAATCACTTTTTCTAGCAGCATAACAACCATTCTTTCTTATAATACTTCTCATGTTATAGTAGCAACCATTCACATGTTAAGGTTCAAACAATGAACTCTCTTGAAACTCAACAACCTATGTTCTTAGTCACCAAGCAATTGAATTCAACTTATTCAACAACGTTTAAGTAAGAGCTCCACATACTCAACAATCATATAGTCTTCTATGATTGCTAACACTCACCGCATACACATGAGAAAAACATTTCAACCAGAAACATAGAAAGATAGGGGCTTATTGTTTTGCCTTCCAACGTATTCACCTCAAGGGTGATGTCAACAATAATAACTCATGCTACCCATATTCAACTAGACATTTGTGCCTAGTTCTTTCCTCAGCACATGATGCTTGCCAAAAGAGAAAAATAAAAAGGAATAGAGAGAATAACTTTGACTCTTTGCATAAAAATAAATACTAAAAATTTAAAAGATAGGCCCTTCGCAGAGGGAAGCCGAGGTTGCCATGCGCTTATTTTTTTGTATGCTCAATCCCGTAGTGCAAAAGAACATCACGTTATATTGCCTCTTATGATAGCAACCTTTATTATGCAATCCGTCGCTTTTATTGCTTTGCCATCATAAGTTCGTATAACGCTCAATTTTCTCTTACACTAAATGATCTAACACTTTTAGAAGCAATTTTATTGCCTTATTGCACTGATGACAACTTACTTGAAGGATCTTGCTCAATCCTTAGGTAGGTATGGTGGACTCTTGAAGATAAGATTTGGGTTTAAGGGTTTTTGGATGCACAAGTAGTATCTTTACTTGGTGCGGAATTTTTGGCTAGCAAAGATGGGGGGCAAGCACCACATGTTGAAGGATCTATGACAATATAACTTCTATGTTAATATGAGCAAACATAAATCATTACATTGTCTTCCTTGTCCAGCGTCAACAATTTTGGCATATAATATTTTGATGGGGGCTCACAATCACAAAAGATTTCTAGGATAGTGTATTTGCATGTGAAAGTTCTCTTCCTTATACTAATTATTCGTGAATTGCTTATATGACCAATATTGTGATTGTCAAGCCTCAAAAGTTTTCACTTTCTAAACCCAAATGTGAAGCTACCACTAGGCATGATATGATCTCAACTTCATGACATTCAATTTATTCAACAATTTACTCATAGGATATAAGTGAAGCATAAGAGTAAATGACAAACTACTCCAAAAAGATATAAGTGAAGATCAAGCGAGTAGCTAAGTAAATAGGTGGCTATGCGAAGACTCTCTTTTATTTAAAAACTTTCAGATCTAAGTAAATTTATTAAAACAGCAATAAAAACAAAATAAAATGACATTCTAAGAATAGCACAACTCATGTGAAGAAGCAAAAACTTAGGCTCAACCGATAATTGTTGAAAAAGAAAGGTGGGATGCCTACCGGGGCATCCCCAAGCTTATATGCTTGAGACTTCTTGGATATAATCTTGGGATGCCTTGGGCATCCCCAAGCTTGAGCTTTTGTGTCTCCTTAGTTCCTCTCATATCTCGGTTTTCCTAAATCTCAAAAGCTTCATCCACACAAAACTCAACAAGAACTCGTGAGATAAGTTAGTATAAACCAATGCAAAAACCTTATCATTCTCTACTGTAGCAAATCACTAAAATTATTATTCTACATTTCATACTAAATTCCTCTGCATATTTAATACTCCTATCCTCAAATAGAATCATTAAACAAGCAAACATACGCAAACAATGCAAACATAACAGCAATTTGCCAAAACAGTACAGTCTGTAAAGATTGCAAGAGTATCAATATTTATTCAACTACAAACATTATGAAATTATACCACACTGTAGAAAATTTATCAGAGCTTATTATGAAAAAAGTTTCAACATTTTATCACATTCTGACTTTCCTCGGGAATTTTTGCAACATCGATAAACTTTCTGTTTTCAAGCAGCAACATGTATATTTGCAAGATAAGCATGGCAAAGGTTATCAATGCCACATTTATTGAAATAAAAGATGCAAAACATTATTATAAATAACAGCAAGCAAAACCTAACAAAATAAGTTTATGCTCCAAGCAAAACACATATCATGTGACGAATGCAAACATAGCTCCAAGTGAGGTTACCGATAATGTTGGAGACGAAAGAGGGGATGCCTTCCGGGGCATCCCCAAGCTTAGTTGCTTGGATATTCCTTGAATATTACCTTGGGGTGCCTTGGGCATCCCCAAGCTTAGGGTCTTGTCACTCCTTATTCTCCTCATATCGATATCTCAACCAAAATTTGAAAACTTCAATCACACAAAACTTAATGGAACTTTGTGAGATAGGTTAGTATGATAAAGAACAAACCATTTCACTTTGGTACTGTCAAAGACAAGATTCATAATTGTTTCCCCACAATGCCTACTGTAGCATATCATTTCCACAATTTATATTGAGCAATATAAGCCATAGAAATTAGAAAGCAAGCAAACTATGCATTGAAAACAGAATCTGTCAAAAACAGAAAAGTCTGTAATGATCTGGATAACTACCATACTTATGCTACTCCAAAAATTATGAACACGTGATAAATTTGTATATTAAACTTCTGCAAAAAGAATCAACTCAAAAACACTCTTCTGTTAAAAATGGGACTTATTTTCGTGAGCACAAAAGTTTCTGTTTTTCAGCAGGGTCAAATCAACTATCACCCAACATGATCCCAAAGGCTTTACTTGGCACTTTATTGAAACAAAAGCTATAAAACATGATAAATACAGTAGCATAATCATGTGAACACACAAAAACAGTAGGTAAAAGTGTTGGGTTGTCTCCCAACAAGCGCTTTTCTTTTATGCCTTTTAAGCTAGGCATGATGATTTCAATGATGCTCGCATAAAAGATAAGAATTGAAACATGAAGAGAGCATCATGAATCATATGACTAGCACATTTAGGTCTAACCCACTTCCTATGCATAGGGATTTTGTGAGCAAACAACTTGTGGGAACAAGAATCAAGTAGCATAGGAAGGCAAAACAAGTGTAACTTCAAAACAATCAACACATAGAGAAGAAACTTGATATTATTGAGATTTGTAAGAGCATAAGTTCCTCTCTCATAATAATTTTCAGAGGCATCATGAATGGATTCAACAATATAACTATCACATACATCACTCTTTTTATGATGCACAAGCATAGAAGATTTATCACTCTTTATGTCATAGATGTCATCATAATAATCATCATAGATAGCAACTTCATTGTCATAATCAATTGAAACCTCTTCCAAAATAGTGGATGTATCACTAAATAAAGTCATGACCTCTCCAAATCCACTTTCATCAATATTGTAATAAGATTCAACACCCTCCAAAATAGTGGGATCACTACTACCTAGAGTTGACACTCTTCCAAACCCACTTTCATCAATGTAATCATCATAAATATGAGGCATGCTATCATCATAATAAATTTTCTTATCAAAAGTAGAAGGGATCAAAGGAGCATATTCATTAAGCAAAGCATCCCTAAGCTTAGGACAAGCATTATTTCTAGCAAATAAATCTTCAACCATATCATACTCATCAAACATACACTACTAGGAAAACGCTTATACACAGTAGCATAGTAGTAGCGCTGGAAAGAAGTAAACGCTGCTGCTATTTAGCAGTAGCGCTTTTCCCGGAAAACGCTACTAATAACTCCATAGTAGTAGCGCTGTGAAGTAGAAATGCGCTACTACTATGTGGGACCAAACGAGGCCACCGACTGTTTTCGTAGTTGTAGCGGTGTACAGAAAAAAGCGCTACTACTAACAGTTTAGTAGCAGCGCTCTATTTTTATGCGCCACTACTGCTAGTGGGCCCTCCTTAGTAGTAGCGCTTTTCCTGGAAAGTGCTACTACTAAGTCCAATAGCAGCAGCGCTTTTTGCAAAGCATCGCTACTGCTAGTTGCGGCTGGTGCCACCTTTCCCACCCCCTTCCCCTCCCTCTCCCCCACTTTGCCCTCTCTCCCCCTCCTTTCCCCTCTCCCCTCTCCACTCTAGCTCCACCATTGTTTCTCTTCTTCTCTCTTCCTCCTACCTCTCTTCTCTCCTCATTAATGGCACCCTCCTCCATAAATGGCCTCTCTCTTTCTCATACACCTCTCTTCTCTCCCCCATTAATTCCCCCATCCACCATAACCCCTCTCCATTAGTTAGCTAGCTAGATTCACCTCTCGGGGGGGGGGGGGGGGGGGGGGGGGGGGGGGGGGGGATATATATGGAGAGATTTGTGCTAGTGACATGCCCTCGAGTTGCTTATGTTTTGCCGAAATGTCGATTTATTTCCGTTTCGGTGAATTTCGAGCAAACTCATATGTCCTATTTTTAGGCAAGGTCATGCCAAAATTTTATAGATATGACTTTGAAGCATGCATTATTTATTTCATAACCCTTTTGCTTGTTATACCGTGCAGTCGGTCATGAAGGTGAGTGGATGGAAGGTGGAGCGGTACATGCAAATAATCGGACTAGGATTAGATGTCCGTGTGCAAGATGCAAGGAAGGAGTCCTTTTGGACCCTTTTGATCGTGGCACTTTGAAGGTGCACCTGCTGATGAATGGTTTCATGGATGGCTATACTCAGTGGATAAGTGAAGAAGAAGATGATGATGAGGACGTCCACATGGCAGGGAATAACGACATGGGGCTAGACGAAGAGATGACCGATCGACAAGAAGACGATGGCGCCGGACATGTCAGTGGGGAAGAGTCTGGAAATGACGAAGACGGCGGAGAAGATTCCGGACACAGCGAAGAAGAGTCCGGACATGGTGGAGAAGAGGCGGCGGTCACGCCGCAGTCTTCGACGCTACTAAGTGCAGTCGTGCAGGACCCTCATGTTCGAGACCTCCTTCGCAAGAGTACGACTAGCGAGAGAGCTGCTTCTAGAGAGGAGGCCAAGCTGGCACAACTTGAAGTAGACTCGAGGACTCCATTGTATGATGGTTGCAATCCCAAGGTGACCCACTTGAGTTTCACGCTCGAACTTCTAAAGACGAAGGCCAAAAACAAATGGACAGACAAAAGCCTCGATGAGCATTTGAAGTTTCTACATAATAAAGTTCTTCCCACGGGGAACCTGTGTCCTACTAGTGTCAAGGAGGCCAACAAAATCATTTGCCCTTTTGATTTGCCGCACATTAGGTACCACGCATGCATCAACAATTGCATCATTTATCGGGGGGAGCATGCAGGAAGAACCAGTTGTCCAGTGTGCAATGATTCTCGATACAAGAAGGCAGGAAAGAAAGCTCCTCAGAAAGTTGTATGGTACTTTCCGATCACTCCCCGTCTGCAGCGGTATTTCATAGATCCTAAGGAAGCAAAGCTCATGCGCTGGCACGCGGAGAGGAAGAAGCCCGACGATGGAGAAGATCCAAGGCTGAGACACCTCATAGATGGTAGCCAGTGGAGAGCATTCAACGCCGTATATGGATTTGCTGCAGAAGATCCAAGGAACATCGTGCTTGGTGCGAGTACCGATGGCATGAATCCGTTTGGAAACCAGAATACCAACCACAGCACATGGCCCGTGTTTGTATGGATGTACAACCTCCCCCCATGGAAGTGCATGAAGACAAAGTACATACACATGAGCATGCTGATTCAAGGGCCCAAACAACCGGGAAATAGTATTAACCTATATATGGGGCTTCTGCAAGAGGAGCTAGACATGTTATGGAAAACATCGGCATGGACATGGGACGCCAGCAAAGGAGAATATTTCCATATGAGAGCCGCGTTGATGACAATGGTGCACGACTATCTCGGTTACGGGTACACCTCAGGCCAGGTGTGCCACGGATACTGCGGATGCACGAGGTGCATGGATGATACAATGTCTCAGCAGCTTACGTCAATGAAAGATGGCGGGTCCGGGAAAAATCGTGTACATGGGGCATCATAGATGGCTCGAGAAGGATGACCCGTGGAGAAAGCGTGGAGATCTATTCAATTCATTGGCTGAGCTTGGAGGACCTCCATGTAAGAGGAGTGGTGCCGAAATCGATGAGCTGTTGAGAAACTGGGAACAATGCCCCGCGCCAGGAAAGATCAAAAAGGCACCGGAGCCGCTGCTGAAGGTATGGAAAACGAGGTCTGTTTTCTGGGACTTGGAGTACTGGCCCAATCATGACACACCTCATTGCCTTGATCCAATGCATATCATGAACAATGTCCTCGAGAGCTTGCTTGGCACACTGATGAACATGCCAGAGAAGACGAAGGATGGGCCAAAGGCAAGGAAAGACTTGGAAGATTTGAAGATCAGGAAAGATCTCCACCGTAAAAAGTTGATGGAGGAGACGGAGACGGAGACGGAGGAGGGGGGAAAGGGGCAGAAAAGTCAACAAGAAGGAGGAGAATTATTGCCCCCCTTCTTGCTTCACCTTAAGTGCAAAGGATATCGATCAATTCATCAAGTGCCTTATGGGAATCAAAGTCAGTTTCGGTTACTGTGGGAAGATAAGCAGATTTCTAGACCCCAAGAAGAAAAGGTTCAGCGGGATGAAGTCTCATGACTGTCACGTGTTGATGACGCAGATACTCCCGGTTGCCATTAGAGGGGTAATGGAGAAGCACGCCCGTGACACGCTTACTGGTCTCTGCAACTTCTTCGACGTTATATCTCGAAAGTCCATAAGTGTGAAGCAGCTTCGAAGGCTACAGGAAGAGATCGTTGTCATACTATGTGAGCTTGAGATGTACTTCCCGCCCGCGTTCTTTGACGTCATGGTGCATTTGTGTGTCCACATCGTGGAAGACATCATCGACCTCGGGCCGACATTCCTTCACATCATGATGCCGTTCGAGAGGATGAATGGGGTCATCAAAGGATTCGTTCGTAACATGTCCTGTCCGGAAGGGAGCATCGTCCAGGGGTATCTGACGCATGAGTGCGTCTCCTTTTGCGAGAATTATATAAGCATCGGAGACCCTGTTGTTGGTTTGCCCGTCAAGAAGCACGATGGGAAGCTCGAAGGAGATGGTCACAACAACGGCCAGAGGGAATTGCACGTGGACTACTCGGATAGACGGAACGACTTTGACAGGGCTAACTTAGTAGTGCTACAACACCTAGATGTGGTAGATTATTATGTGGCACAGCACAAAGAAACCAACGCAAAGAAGTACCAAGATAAGGGGATGCTCAAGACGGACGACGAAGTTACTGTAGAGCACAACGCCACTTTCTTGCGCTGGTTTAAACAACATGTTCTTGAAAATCCCCCGGAAGAGGGCAGTTCAGACGGATTGCTCGTACATGCCTTAGCACATGGCCCCGCGCCCAAGCTCGCGACCTATCAGTCCTATGATATCAATGGGTACACATTCTACACGGAGGCCAAAGACATGGAAAGTGATTACCAGAACTCTGGGGTGACAATTCAATGTGTGACTGACGCCAACGGCACAACTGAGAGATTCTACGGAAGGGTCGAAGAGATCTGGGAGCTTGACTATGCTGGAATGCACGATGCGACGATGTTCCGTGTCAGATGGGCCAAGGACGTCGTAAGAGAAAACAAATATTTCACCACCATGTCTATACCCGACGCGAAGAGCACTCCCGTGAACGTTAATGTCATCGCCAAAAATGAGCCATGGGTACACGCTAAGCACATGACACAATGCTTCTTCATAGCGACCTGGTCAATCCCAGCCATGTTGTCGTGAGGAGATCCAAAAGGAGCATCGTCGGAATGGATGGAGTAGCCAACGAGGAAGACTACGACCAATACGGCAACCCGATGAGGGAAGATGACGATGACGATGAAGCATACGTGAAAAGAAGAATCAATACTACATTACCTAAGAAAGATCGTAATCCATGGCTCCGGAAAAGTCACAAGGAGGGGCTCAATTACTCGGGAACGAACAAGAAAGGGAAGAAGCTCAATGTGAAACGTCGTCGACGCAGCTGATCAGAAACCTACATCTATATATATGTATCTATTTTGTGTACGCACTTAAGTAACCGTTATCGGTCAACTGATATGTTACCACCACATGCATGGTTCCGGTGATATGCGCGTAGTGGGGGAGAGGGAGACGCCGTCGTCGGGAGAAAAACAAAAAAACAAAAACAAAAGGGAGAAAGCAGTACAAAAGAAAAATAAAAGTAAACAGAAAAGAAAAGGAAAATAATAAAAGAAAAGAAAACTAAAAACTAGAAAAGGAAAATAATAAAAAGAAAATAATAAAAATTGGAACAGTTAGCGGTAGCGCTTTTTTAGGATCCAGCGCTATAGCTATCTTAGCTATAGCTATCTTAGCTATAGCGCTGGATCCTAAAAAAGCGCTACTACTATGTGCCATTAGCAGTAGCGCTGCTTTACAACCCGGCGCTATAGCTAAGATAGCTATAGCGCTGGATCCTAAACCAGCGCTACTGCTATTTTGAGTTAACCACCGCGATGCTCAAATTTTGCCAAGTCCGCCAAGTCCCAACCCCACTCTCCCCACACCCTCTTCCCCCACTCTGTCGCTGCCACCATCGCCCTGCCCGCCCTCACGCAGTCCGTCGCCCTCGACCGCCGGCTGTCGCCCTGGCCGCCGTCGACCTGGTCGCCGGCCGTCTCCCGAGCCCGCCCTTGACCTCACCAGCGTCTCCCCTGCCCGCCCTTGACCACAACGCCGCCCCTGCCTCTCCCCTACCCGCGCGACCTCGACCTCGCCGCCGCCACCACCGTCCGCCGCCCGAGCCTGAGCTCCCTTGCCGTATGCCTCTCCTCTCCCCTGCCCTCCTCTACCTCTCCTCTCCCCTGCCCAAGCCTCTGTTTAGGGCAAATTTAGCCTCTGTTTAGGGCAAATTTAGCAAATTTTAGGGCAAGTTAGCAAATTTAGCAAACATAATTAGCAAATTTAGCAAATTAGGGCAGTAGCTGATTAGCAATTTTTTGTTTTTTGTTTTTTAGCAAGTTAGCAAATTTTTGTAGCAAGTTAGCAAAAAATTAGGTATAAAAACAGTAGCAAAAAATAGGTATAAAAACAGTAGCAAAAAATTAGGTATAAAAATAGTAGCAAATAAATAAAACAGTAGCAAATTAAAAACTGTAGCTAATTAGGGTAGTAGCAAATATAGCTAGGGCCATTTTTTTTAGCAAATGAGCAAATTTAGCTAGGGCAAATTTGTTTAGGGCAGTAGCTAATGGTTAATTTGCTAAGTCCTGGAAATCTATCATATAATGTTGCCATGTTCTCTTGAGATAGCATCAAATCTGTTATATGAACTTGTGCCAATTGTCGAAAAATATCTGAGTGGCCTATGTTTTGCCGGAATGTTGATTCATTTCCGTTCCGGTAAATTTCAGGCGCTCCATATGTCCACTTTTTAGCAAAGGTCATGCCAAAAATTTCCGTGATTTTCTGCATGACTTGTGCTAGAAACTAGGACATATGGAGTACCCGGAATTTGCCGGAAGGGGAATGAATCAACATTCCGACCAAATATATGCCCCTTTTTTCTTTTCATTATATCTTTTATTTACAATTGTTGAATAGGAAACATGTCTACCGACGCCGAAGTCACGGGTGGTTCTGCTTGCCTCGAAGACCCCATCGAGGCAGCAAATCACTATTTCGATTACCTGGACGAACACCAGATGGGGTTGCATGGTGGCAGCAGTGGCACCAACCCTGACACCGACATCGGCACTGGCACCGGCACCGACACCACCCCCGAGACCGGCAACGATGCTATCGTAGCCGGTAAAGCACCGAAGAAGAAGAGAACACGAAGACGAAACGAGCTTGGCATCGGACAAATTGTGGTCGTGGAGATGCACCCCAAGAAGTTAGAGCCAACGGAGCCGGAGGAAGCGCGCTCGTGCTGGGGCAATCAACTTGGATGCATCCTCAGGGAAACCGCCAACATCAACAACAAGAGGTTGAGGTAGATACCACATATGGAGAACATCCTCCTAAAGAAGTTGCACAATAGGTTCTTGTTCCCCGGCCGGAATGAAGAAAAATATAAAGATCCGTGGGAAGACATCGCCATGACAAAGATAAACGACAAGGTGATGGTGACGTTCACCAATGACTTGTCCTCCTGGAAAGTTTGGGTGAAAAAAGCGATTGCGAAGAATGAACTGTGGTCCAAGATTCATGCTGACAATCCGTCAATAACGGAAGAGGACTTTGCAAAATTCAAGGAGAATTGCACTAAAGAAAGTGTCAAGGCAAAGTCGGAGAAAATGAAGGCGCTCCAGGCCAGGAACACGCCTCCCCACCGCCTCGGAAGCCGTGGTTACGAGGGGAAGAGGGCCGTATGGGCCAAGGAGGACGCCGAACATGAAAGTCATGGAATCCCAGACCCCTTGGCAGAGTTCACCAACCCGCTGGAGCATGACTGGATCAGGGCCCGGTACAAGTGGGACAAAGAAAAAAAGCTCTTTTACACGGACCCGATCACGAGGGAGTTCATGAGACTTCTGGTAATTGTTATATTACCACATTATCATATTATAGCTTCCAATCAATTTGACTGCAAGTTTTGTCACATTAGTAAACCATCCACGTTCCTTTTGCAGAAAGAGCAGCACCAAAAGGCAGCCGAAAGCGACGAGTCATCACAGTCGTCGGCGAGGCCCAAGTGGGACACCCCATTCAACCGGGCCCTGAACATACCCAAGAAGGTCCCGGTGGACAAGCCACCGTCCTATGGACGTGTGCATGGTGTCGGAGATGGCGCCTCATGGAAGACGTGCTACCCCGAGGAGCTAGAGGAAAGAAGGAAGAGACGCTCGGTCGTCACTCAGCAGAGCATTGATGAGAAGGTCAAGATTGTGGTCGATAAGACCAAAGCTAAGATCAAAGAAGAGTTGCTCGGGGCCGTCTCTGTAGCGGTCACTGACGTGGTGGTCAGCTTGCTTCCGGCACTATGGGATTTCATGAAGAACAATCCAAATGCACGGCCGGAGGACTTTCCCCTTCCCAGCTTTGTCGGGAGCAATTCGGTGAACACCAGAGCACCAACACCTGCTCAAGCAACCGCAAAAGGTCCCGCTCCTATTCAAAGGAGCCCGACCTCCATCTCTTGCATGGTCAGTGGGCCATCATCGCTGGCTCAGCTCGATGCCCTCACGGTAATTACGCGTCATACCCTTTTCACCAGCATGTCTATAGTCTTCCGTTTCAGTTGCCTTTCGGATGTTTGACGTCGCAGACATGTCTCCTTCGTAGGCCGACGACACCCCGTGCACCCTACTCTACGACATCAAGGGCCAGAAGGTGGCTGTGGGAAAGGCAATGATCGTGAAGCCAAAGGACCGCATGGTCCACAACCGAGAGATGCCCGATGGCGTCTTCAAGGTTAACGTGGCCAGTGTCTTAGCGGGCTTCGAGGATTTGCCTCCTCCGGTACCAGTCGATGATGACGAGACCCCTAAGATGATTGGCGCATGCAAGAGCTGGTTCTTGCCTTGCCCCAAGTCTCTTCTTCGTCTCGAGGTTCCCAGTATCACGCCAATGCCACCTTCTCAAGAAGGTATGAACACCACCCCACCTACCACATTACCTGCACCTGTCGTGGCAAGTGATAGCGAATGACGTGAGGGAGAGCCTCCATTAGTGCCAGATGATGTAGCCCTCATTGTTAAAGAAGCAAATGTTTATGATGACATGGAGGATGATGATGATGACCCAGACAAGTATTTCAATACCGCCTATGATGATGGAGGATTGATGGCTCAGGACGGCAAAGACTCAGGCTATGAGCGTGGAGATGATGACTTGATGCTGCCTGATTTGCCGGAGCCGGAACGTCCTAAGGCGGAATGCAAAAGGTCTCTCTTCAAGCGATCCTCGCAGGAGACGCCTCCAAATGCCGCCTGTACCCAGCAACCCCCCGAGGCCCATCCACTGATTAGCCCGACGACACTGGGGGTGGTGGTTAGGGAAGGTATGGTGGGCTCACTACCGCCACCCACCAAGAAGCAAAGGAGGAGACCAGACAAGAAAGGCCCTAAAGGAGCCAGAGCTGCTTCAAGCAGCCAGCCGCCTCTGGAGCCCCGGGTGGTAGACAGAATACTTGTCGAAGGTGCGCATCGCTTCCATGTCGCCGGCCAGCCGATCCTACCTACAAAAGCGCTAGAGCACATACTGAACAATGATCTAAGGAGACTCCATGAAGATGTGCTGGCCAGAGAGAAAAGCCTTCTGGTCGCGAAAAAACCAGGATACCCCCTTTACGCGGCTCAGGTGCCGGGTGGGAGGTTATACGTCGAGAGATGGCCCGCGAATAAGTTCATCCTGCGATTTGACTACATCTACGACATGTTCCACATGACCAAGCTAGATTTCCAGTTCATTCGCATGTATGCGCTGTATCTGAACTACTTCATCAGGGTCGAGAACATCAAATATATCTGCGTAGCGGACCCGTTCTATATGCACGAGAGCTTCTTGGCAGTTTGCAAAGAGCACCGTGACTATGCGAGCAAGTACCTCGGCGAATTCATGATCACTAATAAGGACAAGGAAGCGATTCTCGTGCCTTATCATCCCATGTAAGTCATCCGCACATATCCTTTCGTAAGTGTTAATCATTCCTTTGCAAGCATGGAGGCTAATTTGAGGTGTACTTAATTTGCGCAGCGGGGGGGGGGGGGGGGGGGCGTCCTCATCGTTCTGTACCCGGAATACTCCCATGCGATGTACTTGGACTCATCGAAGAACCTCAGGACAAAGGATTACAAGCATATAAAGAGTGTTCTCGATAGTGCCCTGTTAACCTTCAGCCTGTCTGGTGGATATATCAAGGTGAAAAAGTATAAGAATCACAGGCTGGCTTTTGGTCATAAGACCGACTTCTGCTGCATCCAGCAACCGCACACCAGTATGGCTGATGGATTCTACCTCATGCATCACCTGCTCGAGTACAGAAGGGATAATCAATGCCTTCGCATGTCACCTACTACCAACGATGCCGAGATTGTCAGATGGGCCACAAGCATAGGAAGGACACCAGATCATCGAATCAGAGCTGAGTTTTATCATGTACAGTGTGAACTTGCCCAAGTGATCATGAAGCAGGTCCTCGAACCAACAGGGATGTTCTACCATGGGCCAATCACGCGAGAAGATGTCCGAGCACTGCTACTCGCTCAACGTCTGGACCTGAAGCCTTTCAAGAAGCTCGGGTGCTTCGTCCCTGACTATGAAGATTGGACCGCCGACATGGAGGACTGATTGTTGATGACAATGTGTCACTACTGTCTTTCTATGGCAAAACTTTGAATTTATGCACGGCGAAACTATGTGATGTAACTAAACCGTGGTCCTGAACTAGCGTAGATCGCTCTAGTTAATTAGTTTGGGTATGAGGAACTTTGTCATTTATGTTTACTATTGGTTGCTTGTATTTTGCTAATTATGCCTCCTTGTTTTCTTAAGTACATTATGTTGCATATTATCGTTCAATTCATCAACTCACGATGCAGGTACATAGATCAGAGATGGTGAAGGGCTACTATGCTATGTACGTTGGGAGGGTTCCGGGAGTCTACGACCACCGGCCAGCCGCTCAGGCCCAGGTGCACAGGTACCCGGGTGCTAGCCATAGAGGGTTCGACAGCAGAGCCGAAGCGGAAAGTAGTTACTTGAGGTGGACACTCCAGCATGAGCAGGGGCGGGACCACCGGTACTACATAGTCGCGCTCTTGCTCATGCTGACCGCTCTTCTATTCTACATCATGGTTTAGATAGAGATGATGAAACTTGTGTGTGTGCCATGACCATGCAGTTGCACTTATTCGAGACATGACATGATCGCACTTGTGTATCGCTATTTTTGAGATTTGATGATATTTGTGTTGAATGATGATGATGATGATGGTATGACGAGACTACTGTATGTCTATGATATGATGAGAATAGTGTATGTTTATTATGATCTGATGAAACTATTGTATAGAGCCTATATAAATACAACACAAATACGTAGAGGGGTGCAAATTGGTGAAAGCAGGAACATTAGTAGTAGCGCTGGAAAGCACCTAGCAGTAGTGCTGGATTAGTAGCAGTGCTTCCTGTGGACAAGCGCTACTGATAGGTATCAGTAGCGCTGGCCCGGGAAGCGCTACTGCTAACAATACTTACCGGTAGCGCTGCCCCTACCAGCGCTACTGCTACAACTTAGCTGTAGCGCGCTAGCAGTAGCGCTTGACCCAGCGCTACTGCTATGCATATATCAAGTGCTGCTACTAGGGTTTTCCCTAGTAGTGATAGCATCCCCAAGCTTGTGGTTTTGCATATCATCACAATCATTCTTATCAATAGCATGAATGGCACCAATAGTATAGTAAACATTATTATCATATTCTTCCAAGCAAGTGCTAAAAAGATTTTCAAGATCATAATGGATATCATTGTTTTCCCAATCATAATCAACAAAAAGTAGTAGGCATAACAAAATCATCATCAAGTGCATCATCTTCCAAAATTATTTTTGATTCATTTTCATGAGGCACAACAATAATAGGAGCAACATTATTTGGGAGAGATACCTTTTTACTTCTCTTCTTTCTTCTTTTCTTCTTCTTCACCACATCATGTGTGGGTTTAATTAATTTTTCAAGCTTCTTGTTGAAGAGATTGATTTGATGGGAAGCTCCTCCTCGTTACCTGATTCGTCATAATAAACACTAGGAGGGTTTTGGGAAACATTTTCCCTTTCATTAGTACTCTCTTCATACTCCATTTGTTTTCTTGTCTTTAGATAGTTGGCAATATAAGGATTCTCATTGCAATTTACCACACAAAACATATAAATTTCCTCTAGATCAAAATCAAGAAACCTCTCAAGATTAAATTTTGGAATACCCTTAGTTATACGTTTCATTTCTTCATACCCCAAAAGAAGACTAAGATCTTTATGATGCTCAAGTGTAATCAAGTTATCACAATTTTTGGACACTATTTGTTCATGAAAGAATTTGCATTGGAGATTTAAATGACCATGTTCATTGCAAAGTTCACAAGGATGGCGAAAAAAATTAAATCTTTCAGCACAATCATCTAGCCTCTCTTGCAACTTTCTTGTTTCTAAATATTTATGCATCTTACAAAATCTATCTTCCCTTTTTGGTGTGAAAAGGCACTCCCAATTAACTCCACAAAAAGTGACATGCTTATAAGAAACATTTTTGTCATGACTTGTGCAATCATCATTAGTATTTTGGATGTTCAAAGAATTCACACTAACAACATTGCAATCATGCTCATCATTCAAATATTGTGTGCCAAGCATTTTATTGACTTCTTCTTCTAACAATTGAGCACAATTTTCCGAACCATCATTTTCAAGAAAGATATTATAAAGATGATCAATAACATGATGCAACCTAAATTCCATTTTTTGTAGTTTTCTTTTATAAACCAAACTAGTAATAAAACAAGAAACTAAAAGATTCAATTGCAAGATCTAAAGATATACCTTCAAGCACTCACCTCCCCGGCAACGGCGCTAGAAAAGAGCTTGATGTCTACTACACAACTTTATTCTTGTAGACTCGTGTTGGGCCTCCAAGCATAGAGTTTTGTAGGACAGTAGCAATTTTCCCTCAAGTGGATGACCTAAGGTTTATCAATCCGTGGGAGGTGTAGGATGAAGATGGTCTCTCTCAAACGACCCTACAACCAAATACAAGAAATCTCTTGTGTCCCCAACACACCCAATACAATGGCAAATTGTATAGGTCCACTAGTTCGGCGAAGAGATGGTGATAAAAGTGTAATATTGATGGTAGAAATATATTTTTATAATATGAATGAATAAAAACAGCAAGGTAACAATTAGTAAACGAGCAAAAAAAGGGTATTGCAATGCTTGAAAACAAGGCCTAGGGTCCGTACTTTCACTAGTGCAACCTCTCAACAATGCTAACATAGTTGGATCATATGATTATCCCTCAAAGTGTAATAAAGAATCACTCCCAAGTTCCTATTAGCGAAAAACAAAAGATAGATATTGTTTGTAGGTTACGAGACCACCTCAAAGCTATTCTTTCCGTTTGTTCTATTTAAGAGTTCGTACTAGATAACACCAAAGCAAATTCATATTTATAATACTCAATCCACACAAAGAACTATAAAGAGACCCCGAAGTTTCTACCAGAGAAAAACATGCATCAACCCCTATGCATAGATTACCCCAATATCACCGCGGGAATCCGCGAGTTGAATGCCAAGACACATATCAAGTGAATCAATATGACACCCCAATTGTCACTTCAAGTATTCATACCTCAAGATATATATCATGTGTTCTCATCTCTGAATATTCAATCCGACAAGACAAAACTTCAAAGGGTAAAGATTCAATTCATCATAACAAGAGTATAAAGGGGAGAAACATCATATGATCCGACTATATTAACAAAGCCCATGACATATATCACGAGAGAGAGAGATTAAACACATAGCTACTGGTACAAACCCTCGGCCCCGAGGGTGGACTACTCCCTCCTCATTGTGGTGGCCGCCGGGATGATGAAGATGGCCACCGGAGATGATTCCCCCCTCCGGCAGGGTGCCGGAATGGGTCTATATTGGTTTTCGGTGGCTACAGAGCCTTGCCGCGGCAGAACTTCTGATCTAGGTTAACCCCGATGGGTTTCAGAATATTTGGGAATTTATAGTGCAAAGAGGGGGTACGGGAGGCCACCGAGGTGGGCACAACCCACCTGGGCGCGCCAGGGGGGCCTGGCGCGCCCTGGTGCGTGGTGCCCCCCTTGGGGCATCCCCCAGGTGCAGCTCTGGACCATTGGGTTCCTTCTGGTCCATAAAAAATCTCCGTGGAGTTTTGTTGCGTTTGGACTCCGTTTGGTATTGATTTCCTGTGATGTAAAAAATAAGCAAAAAACATCAACTGGCACTGGGTCAATAGGTTAGTCCCAACAAATGATATAAATTTTCTATAAAATGATTGTAAAACATCCAAGAATGATAAAATAATAGCATGAATACCTCATAAATTATAGATACGTTGGAGATGTATCAAAGTGCAGCATGCTCAAGTTTACTTTATAGCTATTTTCGTGTTCTGTAATTCGGTGGTACAAGGTTGTCGGCGTTCTGGGAACGGGGGTCCCCAGACTTGCCTACCTGCGGCCCATGGCGTGGCTCCACTAGTGGCCTGGTACGGCCCATCTTCACCAACAAAACACTCAAGACCCTCGCGAGGGGCCAAGCCTCGCGAGGCGGACGACACAAGACCCCCTCTGGGGCGGCCTCACTAGGATGGCTCGCGAGGGGTGGAGAGATCAAGGCGAGGGGCACCTCATGAGGTTCTCGTGACGTGAGCTGTGACGACCAAGGCCAGGCGGGCGCCAGCGGGCGCAGAGTATCCGTTGCCTCTTTGGTGCTAAAGGGGCAAGCGCAGGCGAGGAGTCCCGAGGCATCAGGCAAAGGTTTCCATATCGGTGCAACGAGACCAAGACCAGCAGGATGGCAGGATGGAGGTCATCGCGGAGCCCACGACGGCGTCACCACCCGAGCCTTTGGTAGGCGAAGACCACCTTTTGTCAGGATAACTCGTACTAGCTGTCCCCCTTTAAATTGGCCGTTGTGGGATCCCTTCCCGCCTAATATTTGGGGAGAGGACCCGGGCCTCTATAAATAGGACTAGCCACCACCTTAGCAAGGGGACAGATCATTGAGATCACCAGCCACCACACTAGCTCACCAAGCACAAGAACACCTCTCCTCAGGAGGCTGTTCTTCCCTTGTACTTGTTCATCCTCAGCCTACAAGGTAATCCACCACACCACACTGGAGTAGGGTATTACACCACATCGATGGCCCGAACCAGTATAAACCCTTGTGTCCCTTGTTCTTCGGGTTCGACGTGCCGAGCTCTAAGATTGTGGTGAGCGTGCGAGCTAGGGGGAGAGAGATCTTCGTGCGCACCCCAGTGTTCGAACCTCAAGGGTTTTGCCGAAACCCGAAATCGAACATTTGGCGCGCCAGGTAGGGGTGCGCTGAAGCTTTCCTTCCGTCGATCCATGCTCCACCACCTCCGCGCCTTGTCCCCATGGCCGGCGTTGCTCCACCGGCTGGGATGACGGACGCCCACGACAGCGCCAGGGGGCTCAGAGTCTTTGCCCCCGCCTTGCGATGGGTACAATGGCCGCCCAAGTTCAAGCCGGAGATGCCGCCGTGTTACGACGGCGCGGCGGACCCGTCGGCCTTCCTGCTGGCATATGAAGAGGCCATCCTGAAGGCTGGGGGTGATGACAAGGTCATGGCCAACTGGCTTCCCATGGCCCTCGCTGGTGCACCACGCGCCTGGCTGCTCACCCTCCCAGGATCCTCAGTGGCATCTTGGGAGGAGCTGCGCGGCCCCTTCATCGCGCGCTTCGCGGCACCGGCGCCCCTCGCCGTCGCAGCCCTCCTCGGCGGCTCGCAACCACCGCCCTCGGACTGTCACACCAAGCAGTTCTTTCGCCAGATCGGCGCCGCTTCCGTGCAGCAAGGAGCTCCCCTGGGTTGGGCGGCGCCCGAGGCCGACCTCACCTTCGACTCGGGGGATCACCCCGTCACCACCGTCGGCTCGGGCGTGCTCCCAATGCTTTGCACGCCCACCATCTGCAACGTAGCTGTCACCAAGACCCTCATCGATGGCAGCGCCAGCCTCAACATGCTCTCTGTGGAGGATTTTAGCCTTCTTCACGTACCACTCGAACGGCTCCACCCCAGCAAGCCCTTCTACGGGGTCGGCGGCGGCTCCGCCAGCCCCCTGGGGCAGATCCGCCTTCCTGTGACCTTCGGCACTCGCGACAACTACCGCACCAAGCTAATCAACTTCGACATCGCCCGCATTGGCCTCCTATACAATGCCATCCTCGGGTACCCGGCTCTGGCTCAATTTATGGCGGCGACCCATCTGGCCTACAACCTCATGAAGATGCCCGGGAGCAAGGACGTCCTCACCGTAGTTGGAGACACCAAGGAGGCTCTGGCGGCGCTCAAGCTTGCCCTCAAAACTGCCGCGATGACGCAACTGGTCGATGAGGCCACCTCTGGAGCTAAGGAGGCCGCGCCAGCAAAGAAGAAGTAGTTGTTCACTCAAGATCGGGCCGAAACTAAGCAGGTGCCGGTCGAGGAAGATGGGTCCTCAGGAGCCACCTTCACCATAGGCGCCAACCTCGACCCGAATCAAGAGGAGGCATTGGTGAGGTTCCTGCGTGTGAACAAGGATGTATTCACCTGGGAACCCAAGCAGCTGGTAGGGGTCCCGAGGGGGTTGATCGAGCATCACTTGAGGGTGTGCCCCAATGTGCGCCCTGTGAAGCAGAAGGCGCGACGACAGTCCACGGAGAAGCAGTCCTTCATCATCCAGGAAACCCGCAAGCTGGAGGCAGCAGATGTCATTCGCGAGGTTCGGTACCCGGAGTGGCTGGCGAACCCCGTCGTCGTACCGAAGAAAGGCGGGAAGGAGCGCATGTGTGTCAACTTCAGCAACCTCAACAAGGCCTGCCCCCAAGACCCGTTCCCGCTTCCGCGCACCGACCAGATTGTCGAGTCCACCGCCGAGTGCGACCTGCTGTGCTTCCTGGATGCGTTCTCAGGCTATAACTAGATCAAGATGGCAGTGGAGGATGTGGAGAAGACGGCCTTCCTGACCCCGTGTGGGGTGTACTGCTACACTTGCATGCCGTTTGGGCTGCGCAACGCAGGTGCGACCTTCCAACGGCTGATGCACATCGCCCTGGGTCAGCAGCTCGGGAGAAACGCTATAGCCTACGTCGATGACATCGTGGTAAAATCTCGGGAGGCGAGAACTTTGATTCAGGACCTGGAGGAGACCTTCGCGAGCCTGCGCGAGGTGGACCTGCGGCTCAACCCAGAGAAGTGCGTGTTCGGTGTCCCCTCCGGCAAGCTGCTGGGCTTGCTTGTGTCCCACAGGGGGATTCAGGCTAATCCGGAGAAGGTTAAGGCGATAGAAGACATGAGCCCACCACAAACTCTTGAGGAGATGCAGAAGCTTGCGGGCTGCGTGACCTCGCTGGGGCGCTTCATCTCCAAGCTGGGAGAGCGCGCCCTGCCGTTCTTCAAGCTGATGAAGAAGAAGGGCCCGTTCGAGTGGACCCCGGAGGCCGACCAAGCGTTTCAAGACCTCAAGAGATACCTGACCAGCCCTCTGGTGATGGTGGCACCTCGCCCTCTCGAGCCCCTGGTGCTTTACCTTGCCGCCACTCCCTACTCCGCTAGCGCAGCTCTAGTGGCGGTTCGGAAAGAGCGCCAGGCCACGGGTCCGCCGCGCCATGCCGCATCTCTAGCCGGGGCGATACGGGACCTAGAGGGCACCACAGAGGCTGCAGCAATGCCATCGAGTGATCAGGCCCAACAAGGCGGCGTTCGCGGGCCTGCAGAGGCCCTAGTGGGCGACCAGGCTCTTGGGGTCCCGTCACCTCAGGAGACGCCCCAACCTCCGGCAGATGCAGGCTCCGTCGACACTCCCGCCCTCGTCGAGCACCCAATATACTTCTTCAGCACGGTACTGCGGGATGCAAGGGCACGGTACCCCATGCCTCAAAAGCTCTTGCTCGCGCTCTTGGTGGCCTCGCGTAAACTGTGTCACTACTTCCAAGGTCACCCAATCAAGGTCGTCTCGGCCTACCCACTGGAGAGGGTACTCAGGAGCCCCAACGCTGCTGGAAGAGTCGCCGAATGGAACATCGAGCTACAAGCATTCCAGCTAGAGTTCAGCACAACCAGGGTCATCAAGGGAGCTGCGCTCGCCGACTTCGTGGCAGAATGGACTGACACCCCGGGGCTTGAAGCAAGCGAGAACCGATCCCTCTCGCCAGGAAGTGAAGCGCCAGATGGCTGGGTTATGTATTTCGATGGCGCGTTCGCACGCCAGGGCGTGGGGGCTGGAGCAGTGCTCATCTCGCCCACTCAGGGCAAGCTCTGCTATGCCGTGTAGCTCTGCTTCCAGTAGGGTGAGAAGGGGGGGGGGGGGGGGGGGGGGGGGGGGGGGGGGGGGGGGGGGGGGGGGGGGGGGGGGGGGGGGGGGGGGGGGGGGGGGGGGGGGGGGGGGGGGGGGGGGGGGGGGGGGGGGGGGGGGGGGGGGGGGGGGGGGGGGGGGGGGGGGGGGGGGGGGGGGGGGGGGGGGGGGGGGGGGGGGGGGGGGGGGGGGGGGGGGGGGGGGGGGGGGGGGGGGGGGGGGGGGGGGGGGGGGGGGGGGGGGGGGGGGGGGGGGGGGGGGGGGGGGGGGGGGGGGGGGGGGGGGGGGGGGGGGGGGGGGGGGGGGGGGGGGGGGGGGGGGGGGGGGGGGGGGGGGGGGGGGGGGGGGGGGGGGGGGGGGGGGGGGGGGGGGGGGGGGGGGGGGGGGGGGGGGGGGGGGGGGGGGGGGGGGGGGGGGGGGGGGGGGGGGGGGGGGGGGGGGGGGGGGGGGGGGGGGGGGGGGGGGGGGGGGGGGGGGGGGGGGGGGGGGGGGGGGGGGGGGGGGGGGGGGGGGGGGGGGGGGGGGGGGGGGGGGGGGGGGGGGGGGGGGGGGGGGGGGGGGGGGGGGGGGGGGGGGGGGGGGGGGGGGGGGGGGGGGGGGGGGGGGGGGGCAAGGTCACCCAATCAAGGTCGTCTCGGCATACCCGCTGGAGCGGGTACTCAGGAGCCCCAACGCTGCTGGAAGAGTCACCGAATGGAACATCGAGCTACAAGCATTCCAGCTAGAGTTCAGCACAACCAGGGTCATCAAGGGAGCCGTGCTCGCCGACTTAGTGGCAGAATGGACTGACACCCCGGGGCTTGAAGCAGGCGAGGAACGATCCCTCTCGCCAGGAAGTGAAGCGCCAGATGGCTGGGTTATGTATTTCGATGGCGCATTCACATGCCAGGGCACGAGGAATGGAGCAGTGCTCATCTCGCCCACTCAGGACAAGCTCTGCTACGCCGTGCAGCTCTGCTTCCAGTAGGGCAAGAAGGTCTCCAACAACATCACGGAGTACGAAGGCCTCATCGCTGGCCTTAAGGCTGCGGTGGCCCTGGGGGTGAAGCGCCTCACCATCAGGGGCGACTCGTAGTTCGTCGTCAACTTCTCCAACAAGGTATATGAGCCGAGGGACGAGCACATGGAGGCATACCTCGCGGAGGTACGCAAAATGGAAAAGCAGTTCTTGGGCCTAGAGTTGCAGCACGTGCCCCGTGGCACCAACAAGGAGGCCGACGGCATTGCCAAAATGGCATCCAAGCGTCAACCCCAAGAGCCTGGCGTCTTCGAGGAGCGGCTCTTCAAGCCTTCGGCAACACCCCCGCTTTCAGGGCCGGCGCCGCCTCAGGAGGAACTCCCTCAGCCACCTACCTCGGGAGCCCCGGCCTGCGGCCCGACCTCGGGAGCGCACCTACTACTAGTGCTCGAGCCTAAGGAGGGGTGCTGGACCAAGGAGTTCAAGGAATACCTAACACAAGGGACGCTGCCGGAGAAAGAGGAGGACGCGGAGCGCGTGGCCCGACAGGCTACGGCATACTGCATCCAGGACGGTGAGCTATACAGGAAGCGGCCAAATGATGTTTCCTTGTGATGCATCTCCAGGGAACAGGGGAATGAGTTACTAGCTGACATACACGGTGGAGACTGCTGGCACCACTCGTCGTCACAAACCCTGGTTAGTAAGGTGTTCCGCAGCAGGTTCTACTGGCCTACGGCACTCAACGACACGACCGAGCTGGTGAAGTCCTGCGAGGCCTGCCAATTCTAGGCCAAGCAGATCCATCAGCCAGCTCAGGGCCTCCAGACCATCCCGCTCTCGTGGCCATTCGCGGTCTGGGGGCTGGATATCCTAGGCCCGTTCCCTCGAGCACCTGGGGGCTACCGCTACCTGTACGTCGTCGTCGACAAGTTCCCCAAGTGGGCAGAGGTGGAGGCCGTCCGCACCATCCCGGCCGGGTCCGCAGTTAAGTTCATCAAGGGCCTGGTGGGCCGGTTTGGGGTCCCTAACCGCATCATCACCAACAATGGCTCGCAGTTCACTAGCAATCTCTTCAAGACATATTGTGCTAACCTTGGAACGCAGATCTGCTACGCTTCGGTGGCACACCCCAGGAGCAATGACCAAGCCGAACGCGCCAACGCGGAAGTTGTGAGAGGCCTCAAGACCAGGACCTTCAAGAAGAAGCTCGAGGCCTATGGCAGGGGCTGGCACGATGAGCTCCAGTCTGTGCTGTGGTCCATCCGCACCACCGCCACCAAGCCAACAGGCGAGACCCCGTTCTTCCTTGTCTACGGAGCAGAAGCGGTTCTCCCTCACGAGGTCAAGCATCGCTCAGCGCGGGTCCTGGCGTCTGATGAGACGCAGCAGGAGGCCATGCAGGGGATGGACCTTGTGCTGGGGGAGGAACGCCGCTGCGAAGCCACGCTTCGAGCGGCAAGATACCAGCAGGCGCTGCAACGGTATCACTACCGCAGCGTCCGCTCCAAGACGCTCGAGGTGGGCGACCTCATCCTAAGGCGGGTGCTCTCTAGGGAAGGGCTGTATAAACTCTCGCCCATGTGGGAGGGCCCGTTTAGGGTCGCCCATGTCTCCAGGCCTAGCGCCGTGCGCCTGGAGACGCGGGACGGGGTCCCCATCCAGAACGCCTGGAACATCCAGCACCTCTGGAAGTTCTACCCATGAAGCAAGGCCCAGCGCCTGTGAAGCAAGGTCCAGTGCCTGTGAAGGTCTCTGCTCGTGACACTCTCACGTAATAATGAGTGGGGCTGTACACGCCCCGGAGTCTCAGGAGTGCCGCCCTCGGGCCTCGGGGGCTCCCTCCCACGTCCTAGTGGCAGCACTTAGCTCCGCACTGGTGAGAAGACTAGACTAGGTGCCGGACGCGGCTTTTCATTTGCTTTATGTAGTTGGTTTGCCCCTTTTTTTATGGAATTTGGAGTTCTGGTGTTCTCTATCGATTGCTCGGTTGGGTTTTCCTTCCCTCTTGCTGCCTATTCGCTTGTTCCTTGCTTTACGTCTGGGAGGGTGGCAGTTGCCCGACGCTCTCTCTTGCGTGCCTCGTGCGGGGGCTACAGGTGTGTGCGCACACTTCGCCGAAGCTTTGTCGCTCAAGAGCTCCGGCTCTCCTAATCTTCGCAAGGCGCCCTTGATTGAGCTCGTGCTTGGCGTTTCCTCCTGAGTCCATGCCCCATGGGTACCGCGACATGGTGTGCCAGGCCATGACTAGCCCATGGCTGGGACCTCGCGCAGAGAAGGATAAGCACCCAACGGATGACTCAACCAAATTCTGCAGCTTTACGACGACTCCCGAGGTCAGCAGCTCCTGAGCCAGCGGCAGGTCCCAGAAGCCGCACCACGAGACGTGAAACTACCCCGGGCTCACCAAGCTAAGTTATCCCCCTGCACCTACCTGAAGCACGAGTGCCACAACACGACACAGGAACGATAAACACAACATAGCAACTTGGAAATCACGGTTCATTGCACGCCCTTGCAGGGCCCCATACTTGTTTCTTTTTGAAATGCAGGAAGAAAGTAAAGAACAAAACAAAAGCAGCGCGCGTGCCCCCGCAGCGGTTCACGAGGGTAGGCCCTCGGCACCCTCCTGGACTCAGCCGGACCGCTCCTCACGCTTCACTGGTGCGCAGCGACGAGACGACCCGCTACCGCCCTCGAAGCGGGCATGGCGGCGTGGCAGCTGGTCATATCCGTCGATGCTGGAGCTGTCGCTGGAGGAGGAGTTGCCGTAGCTGGACGAGCCGCGGCTGGCGACGAGGGCGAGTTCACCGTCACCCTCGTCGCGGCCGTTGCCAAGGCCGAGCACCTCGCCACCATCGTTGTCCTCAGGGCAGCATCCGACGCGACGACCATCTTCCCCGAACACCCTCACATAGAGGGTCGCGTCGCCGTCATACTTGAAGTGAAGGTTACACCGCCTGCCCAGGCCGCGCGCGTGGGCAAACGTCTGCCAACCGCGGGCCAGGGATGCGTTGCCCGCGACGGAGACCTCCACCGCAACCCACGAAGCCTTGCTGTAGAAGCCGTCCGCCTGCAGCCAGCGGCCGCCTGGACCCATGGCCGGTAGTTCGCCGGCGAAGGAGCGCGGGAGCTGAAGCTAGGTGCCAGCCGGATTCTCCGACCACATGACAAACTCCGGCAGAACCTCCGTCGAGTGGAAGCACGGCCGGGGAGGCCGCGCGACCATGGCACACCTCCCTCCATCGACGGGACTGCCACGACCCAGGCAGCTCCCACCGCGCGAAGAGGCACCACCGCGGCCGCAAGGGGCCACGGCGAGGGTCGCGGCATGCTTGCATGGGCGACCGCGTCCCCTCTTTGGCAGTGGCGAGCCGGGCCCCTCCTGGCGGGCCTTCCCTTTCTCTGTGGCTGAGAACCTCTTCACCGGCGCCATGGATGTCGCTGCTAGCAATGAAGCAAGGAAGAAGAAGCATTGGATCTTTTGGGGAAATGCACGTAGGTGGTTTTACTATGATAGTATGACCATGCTTGTAATGTCGGCTTGTCTTGCTAGGTGGGCTAATTCAGTAGGCTTATTCAATGGTGAATAGGTCCATGTATTAGGTGGGATCAACAAGAGTTGGTTCGCAGCTGCTATGTATATGTTATGGATCAGAGGCAGTTAATCTGTCATTTGCCCCCCTTTTGTAAATTCAAACCCTTAAGATTATAATCTTAAATGCATACACATGACTTACTTACAGATTTAAGAAGAGTGCATTTTACAATGAGCTTTAGAGCTGATGTTGATCATAACCAGTACGTGTACATAGCAGTTGATAACCCACAAGTATAGGGGATCGCAACAGTTTTCGAGGGTAGAGTATTCAACCCAAATTTATTGATTCGACACAAGGGGAGCCAAAGAATATTCTCAAGTATTAGCAACTGAGTTGTCAATTCAGCCACACCTGGATAACTTAATATCTGCAGCAAAGTATTTAGTAGCAAAGTAATATGGAAGTAACGGTAACGATAGCAAAAGTAATATTTTTGGGTTTTGTAATGATTGTAACAGTAACAACGGAAAAGTAAATAAGCGGAGAACAATATATGAAAAGCTCGTAGGCATTGGATCGGTGATGGAGAATTATGCCGGATGCGGTTCATCATGTAACAAGCATAACATAGGGTGACACAGAACTAGCTCCAATTCATCAATGTAATGTAGGGGGGGGGGGGGGGGGGGGGGGGGGGGGGGGGGGGGGGGGGGGGGGGGGGGGGGGGGGGGGGGGGGGGGGGGGGGGGGGGGGGGGGGGGGGGGGGGGGGGGGGGGGGGGGGGGGGGGGGGGGGGGGGGGGGGGGGGGGGGGGGGGGGGGGGGGGGGGGGGGGGGGGGGGGGGGGGGGGGGGGGGGGGGGGGGGGGGGGGGGGGGGGGGGGGGGGGGGGGGGGGGGGGGGGGGGGGGGGGGGGGGGGGGGGGGGGGGGGGGGGGGGGGGGGGGGGGGGGGGGGGGGGGGGGGGGGGGGGGGGGGGGGGGGGGGGGGGGGGGGGGGGGGGGGGGGGGGGGGGGGGGGGGGGGGGGGGGGGGGGGGGGGGGGGGGGGGGGGGGGGGGGGGGGGGGGGGGGGGGGGGGGGGGGGGGGGGGGGGGGGGGGGGGGGGGGGGGGGGGGGGGGGGGGGGGGGGGGGGGGGGGGGGGGGGGGGGGGGGGGGGGGGGGGGGGGGGGGGGGGGGGGGGGGGGGGGGGGGGGGGGGGGGGGGGGGGGGGGGGGGGGGGGGGGGGGGGGGGGGGGGGGGGGGGGGGGGGGGGGGGGGGGGGGGGGGGGGGGGGGGGGGGGGGGGGGGGGGGGGGGGGGGGGGGGGGGGGGGGGGGGGGGGGGGGGGGGGGGGGGGGGGGGGGGGGGGGGGGGGGGGGGGGGGGGGGGGGGGGGGGGGGGGGGGGGGGGGGGGGGGGGGGGGGGGGGGGGGGGGGGGGGGGGGGGGGGGGGGGGGGGGGGGGGGGGGGGGGGGGGGGGGGGGGGGGGGGGGGGGGGGGGGGGGGGGGGGGGGGGGGGGGGGGGGGGGGGGGGGGGGGGGGGGGGGGGGGGGGGGGGGGGGGGGGGGGGGGGGGGGGGGGGGGGGGGGGGGGGGGGGGGGGGGGGGGGGGGGGGGGGGGGGGGGGGGGGGGGGGGGGGGGGGGGGGGGGGGGGGGGGGGGGGGGGGGGGGGGGGGGGGGGGGGGGGGGGGGGGGGGGGGGGGGGGGGGGGGGGGGGGGGGGGGGGGGGGGGGGGGGGGGGGGGGGGGGGGGGGGGGGGGGGGGGGGGGGGGGGGGGGGGGGGGGGGGGGGGGGGGGGGGGGGGGGGGGGGGGGGGGGGGGGGGGGGGGGGGGGGGGGGGGGGGGGGGGGGGGGGGGGGGGGGGGGGGGGGGGGGGGGGGGGGGGGGGGGGGGGGGGGGGGGGGGGGGGGGGGGGGGGGGGGGGGGGGGGGGGGGGGGGGGGGGGGGGGGGGGGGGGGGGGGGGGGGGGGGGGGGGGGGGGGGGGGGGGGGGGGGGGGGGGGGGGGGGGGGGGGGGGGGGGGGGGGGGGGGGGGGGGGGGGGGGGGGGGGGGGGGGGGGGGGGGGGGGGGGGGGGGGGGGGGGGGGGGGGGGGGGGGGGGGGGGGGGGGGGGGGGGGGGGGGGGGGGGGGGGGGGGGGGGGGGGGGGGGGGGGGGGGGGGGGGGGGGGGGGGGGGGGGGGGGGGGGGGGGGGGGGGGGGGGGGGGGGGGGGGGGGGGGGGGGGGGGGGGGGGGGGGGGGGGGGGGGGGGGGGGGGGGGGGGGGGGGGGGGGGGGGGGGGGGGGGGGGGGGGGGGGGGGGGGGGGGGGGGGGGGGGGGGGGGGGGGGGGGGGGGGGGGGGGGGGGGGGGGGGGGGGGGGGGGGGGGGGGGGGGGGGGGGGGGGGGGGGGGGGGGGGGGGGGGGGGGGGGGGGGGTGCATATAAGAGCCACTTCAACAATTTAATCATGGTCTTCTCCTATCGACCCCCAAAGAAAAGAAAAGAAATAAAACTATTTACACGGGAAAGCTCCCAACAAGTAAAAGAAGAACATGAAATATTTTTGGGTTTTCTTTTAATTATTACTACTACAGCAAGAAAAGTAAACTAACTAAAAGCTATTACTAATTTTTTTCTTAAGGTTTATCAAACACACAAGAAGAAATCATAAAAAAGGAAAAATAAACTAGCATGGATATTACAATGAAAGAGTATGAGCACCGACAACTAGCAATGAGTGTGTGAACATAAATGTAATGTCGGTGGGAAATACGTACTCCCCCAAGCTTAGGCTTTTGGCCTAAGTTGGTTTATTGCCACGGATGGCCTGGCGGATATCCAAAGTTGTAGTTGGGGTCGTACTGAGATGCAGCAGTCATTGCATCGTGTGCTGCAGCTTGGAGGCGAGCTATCTTAGCCCTCCTCTTATACTCTTCCGCCTCCTCTCTGGTTATAAAATATCTCCCTTTTACTTGAAAGTCAAAGAAAGCAGAAGCAGGGAGAGCGACGTGATAGGTGCGTCGCCTGTCAAAGATTAGTCGGTACTGGAGGAACTGATCATTCCTCTCAACAAAATGATGATGAACCATAGCCTCATAATCCAAATAAGTAGGAGGTAACTCAATATCATCCTCACGTATGGCTACACCAAGAAAATTAGCTATATGGGTTGCATAAATTCCACCAAAGAAATCTCCATTAAATCTATTATGATGCAACCTACGCACAACAATGGCTCCCAAATTATAATGTTTATCTCCTAACATAGCACTCCTGAGAACACTGAGGTCAGGGACACACATGTGACATGCTTCGTCCTTACCATTTATGCACCTACCTATGAAGAGAGCAAAATAATGTATAGCAGGAAAATGAATGCTCCCTATGGTAGCTTGTGCTATGTCTCTAGATTCCCCCACAGTTATACTAGCAAGAAAATCTCTAAATTCAGATTTGCGAGGTTCAATAGTACTACCCCATTGTGGAAGTTTGCAAGCAGTGGTAAAATCCTCTAAGTCCATGGTATAAGAATTTTCATAAAGATCAAACAGGACAGTTTGAGAATTGCGTGAAGATGAAAATTCAAACCTCCTCACAAAGGAACTAGTGAGATAGTGGTACTGACGGCACTTTTCTGCCTCGAAGCTCACAAGATCGGCGTTACGCAAATATGCGTTAAATTCTTTCTTAATTCCTGCTCGATCCATGAAGTCCTCTGAAGGCCATTCAGAAGGCCGCACTGGAGCGTCCCTTGGTGGTTCATCGTCAGCATCACGCATTGCAAGCCTGGGTCCTTGTTTCCTTGAAGAACCACCTTGGTACATTTTCCTAAACATATTTCTTCTTCTGCAAAATTTCTGAAATTTTTAGTAACTTCAAATAAAAGTGAACCAAGCTCAACAAAATTGATAGCAACTACTCCTACAAGTGCCTAGAGCCTATATCATGCATTAGAACTACTTGGAACCATATAAATTTGACATGCAAGCTCAAGAACGTGGTCACCTAGGCAGCACAAATTTGCAATGAATAAAGCTTTCTAACAAAAATTAATTGGACCAATGGAGGAGTCACATACCAAGGAGCAATCCCCCAAAGCAGTTTTGTGAGAGGTGCTTTGAGCAAGGAGATCAAAAATCGCAGCAAAATGAACTAGAACTCGTGCTTGAGCTGGATGGTGATTTTTTTGGGAGGAAGAAGAAGTGTGTGGGTGCAGGAATAAGTGGAGGGGAGCCACCGTGGGCCCACGAGGCATGGGGCGCGCCCTGTAGGGGTGGGCGCACCCTCGACCCTCGTGGCCAGGTGCTTGCTCCCCCTACTATGTTCTCAGTGCCAGATATTCTCAAATATTCCAGAAAAAATCATATTTCAATTTCGGGGCATTTGGAGAACTTTTATTTTCAGGGTATTTTTATATTGCACGGATAATTCAGAAAACAGACAAAAAATACTATTTTTACTTTATTTCAACTAAATAACAGAAAGTAAAATGAGGGTACAGAAGGTTGTGCTTTCTAACTTCATCCATCTCATGCTCATCAAAAGGAATCCACTAACAAGGTTGATCAAGTCTTGTTAACAAACTCATTCCGACTAACATGGAACCGGAGAAATTTCGAATAACACTATGTTACCTCAACGGGGATATGCACATCCCCAATAATAAGAATATCATATTTCTTCTTGACAGTAGGAAGAGGAAATTCAAAACCTCCAAAAATAATCGATGGAATTTTTCCAATAGAATTGACACTATGGACTTGAGGTTGTTTCCTCGGAAAGTGTACCGTATGCTCATTACCATTAACATGAAAAGTGACATTGCCTTTGTTGCAATCAATAACAGCCCCTGCAGTATTCAAAAAGGGTCTTCCAAGAATAATAGACATACTATCGTCCTCGGGAATATCAAGAATAACAAAGTCCGTTAAAATAGTAACGTTTGCAACCACAACAGGCACATCCTCACAAATGCCGACAGGTATAGCAGTTGATTTATTGGCCATTTGCAAAGATATTTCAGTAGGTGTCAACTTATTCAAATCAAGTCTATGATATAAAGAGAGAGGCATAACACTAACACCGGCTCCAAGATCACATAAAGCAGTTTTAACATAATTTCTTTTAATGGAGCATGGTTTAGTGGGTACTCCTGGATCTGCAAGTTTCTTTGGTATTCCACCCTTAAAAGTATAATTAGCAAGCATGGTGGAAATTTCAGCTTCCGGCATCTTTCTTTTATTAGTGACAATTTCTTTCATATATTTAGCATAAGGATTCATTTTAAGCATATCAGTTAATCACATACGCAAGAAGATAGGTCTAATCATTTCAGCAAAGCGCTCAAAATCCTCATCATCCTTTTTCTTGGATGATTTGGGAGGAAAAGGCATGGGTTTCTGAACCCATGGTTCTCTTTCCTTACCGTGCTTCCTAGCAACAAAGTCTCTCTTATCATAACGTTGATTCTTTGATTGTGGGTTATCAAGATCAACAGCAGGTTCAATCTCTACATCATTGTCATTGCTAGGTTGAGCATCATCATGAACATCATCATTAACATTATCACTAGGTTCATGTTCATTACCAGATTGTGTTTCAGCATCAGAAATAGAAATATCATTAGGATTCTCAGGTGTTTCAGCAATAGGTTCACTAGAAGCATGCAAAGTCCTATCATTTTTCTTTTTCTTCTTTTTAGAAGGACTAGGTGCATCTAAATTATTTCTCTGAGAATCCTGCTCAATTCTCTTAGGGTGGCCTTCAGGATACAAAGGTTCCTGGGTCATCTTACCAGTTCTAGTAGCCACTCTAACAGCATAATCATTATTCTTACTATTCAGTTCATTGAGCAAATCATTCTGAGCTTTAAGTACTTGTTCTACTTGAGTGGTAACCATAGAAGCATGTTTACTAATGAGTTTAAGTTCACCTTTAACTCTAGACATATAATCAGTCAAGTGTTCAATCATATAAGCATTTTGTTTTAATTGTCTACCAAAATAAGCATTAAAATCTTCTTGCTTAACCATAAAGTTATCAAACTCATCCAAACATTGGCTAGCAAACTTAGTAGGAGGGATCTCAGCTTTATCATATCTATAGAGAGAATTTACCATTACTACCTGTGTCGGGTTATCAAGACCATGTGTTTCTTCAATAGGTAATGGATTAAGATCATATATTTCTTCAACAGGCGGTAAATTAAGACCATGTATTTCTTCAATAGGAGGTAAATTCTTAACATCTTCAGCTTTTATACCTTTTTCTTTCATAGATTTCTTTGCCTCTTGCATATCTTCAGGACTGAGAAATAGAACACCCCTTTTCTTCGGAGTTGGTTTAGGAATAGGCTCAGGAGTTGGCTCAGGAAGTGTCCAATTATTTTCATTTGTCAACATATTATTCAATAGAATTTCAGCTTCATCTGGTGTCCTTTCCCTGAAAACAGAACCAGCACAACTATCCAGGTGGTCTCTGGAAGCATCGGTTAGTCCATTAAAAAAGATATCAAGTATTTCATTTTTCTTAAGAGGATGATCAGGTAAAGCATTAAGTAATTGGAGAAGCCTCCCCCAAGCTTGTGGGAGACTCTCTTCTTCAATTTTCACAAAATTATATATATCCCTTAAGGCAGCTTGTTTCTTATGAGCAGGGAAATATTTAGCAGAGAAGTAATAAATCATATCCTGGGGACTACGCACATAACCAGGATCAAGAGAATTAAACCATATCTTAGCATCACCCTTTAATGAGAACGGAAATATTTTAAGGATATAAAAGTAGCGAGTTCTCTCATCAGTAGTAAATAGGGTGGCTATATCATTTAATTTAGTGAGATGTGCCACAACAGTTTCAGATTCATAGCCATAGAAAGGATCAGATTCAACCAAAGTAATTATATCAGGATCAATAGAGAATTCATAATCCTTATCAGTAACACAGATAGGTGAAGTAGCAAAAGCAGGGTCAGGTTTCATTCTAGCATTAAGAGATTTTTGCTTCCATTTAGCTAATAACTTCTTAAGATCACATCTGTCATTGCAAGCAAAAATAGCTCTAGCAGCTTCTTCATCCATAACATAGCCCTCAGGCACAACAGGTAATTCATATTTATTAGGGGGAGAGTCTTCATCATCACTTTCATCAATACTATCAGTTTCAATAATTTCATTCTCTCTAGCCCTAGCAAGTTGTTCATCAAGAAATTCACCAAGTGGCACAGTAGTATCAAGCATAGAAGTAGTTTCATCATAAGTATCATGCATAGCAGAAGTGGCATCATCAATAACATGCGACATATCGGAATTAATAGCAGAAGCAGGTTTAGGTGTCGCAAGCTTACTCAAAACAGAAGGTGAATCAAGTGCAGAGCTAGATGGCAGTTCCTTACCTCCCATCGTAGTTGAGGGATAAATTTTTGTCTTAGCGTCTTTCAAGTTCTTCATAGTGACCAGCAGATATATATCCCAAGTGACTCAAAGAATAGAGCTATGCTCCCCGGCAACGGCGCCAGAAAATAGTCTTGATAACCCACAAGTATAGGGGATCGCAATAGTTTTCGAGGGTAGAGTATTCAACCCAAATTTATTGATTCGACACAAGGGGAGCCAAAGAATATTCTCAAGTATTAGCAACTGAGTTGTCAATTGAGCCACACCTGGATAACTTAATATCTGCAACAAAGTATTTAGTAGCAAAGTAATATGGAAGTAACGGTAACGATAGCAAAAGTAATATTTTTGGGTTTTGTAATGATTGTAACAGTAGCAACGGAAAAGTAAATAAGCGGAGAACAATATATGAAAAGCCCCCCCCCCCCCCCCCCCCCCCCCCCCCCCCCCCCCCCCCCCCCCCCCCCCCCCCCCCCCCCCCCCCCCCCCCCCCCCCCCCCCCCCCCCCCCCCCCCCCCCCCCCCCCCCCCCCCCCCCCCCCCCCCCCCCCCCCCCCCCCCCCCCCCCCCCCCCCCCCCCCCCCCCCCCCCCCCCCCCCCCCCCCCCCCCCCCCCCCCCCCCCCCCCCCCCCCCCCCCCCCCCCCCCCCCCCCCCCCCCCCCCCCCCCCCCCCCCCCCCCCCCCCCCCCCCCCCCCCCCCCCCCCCCCCCCCCCCCCCCCCCCCCCCCCCCCCCCCCCCCCCCCCCCCCCCCCCCCCCCCCCCCCCCCCCCCCCCCCCCCCCCCCCCCCCCCCCCCCCCCCCCCCCCCCCCCCCCCCCCCCCCCCCCCCCCCCCCCCCCCCCCCCCCCCCCCCCCCCCCCCCCCCCCCCCCCCCCCCCCCCCCCCCCCCCCCCCCCCCCCCCCCCCCCCCCCCCCCCCCCCCCCCCCCCCCCCCCCCCCCCCCCCCCCCCCCCCCCCCCCCCCCCCCCCCCCCCCCCCCCCCCCCCCCCCCCCCCCCCCCCCCCCCCCCCCCCCCCCCCCCCCCCCCCCCCCCCCCCCCCCCCCCCCCCCCCCCCCCCCCCCCCCCCCCCCCCCCCCCCCCCCCCCCCCCCCCCCCCCCCCCCCCCCCCCCCCCCCCCCCCCCCCCCCCCCCCCCCCCCCCCCCCCCCCCCCCCCCCCCCCCCCCCCCCCCCCCCCCCCCCCCCCCCCCCCCCCCCCCCCCCCCCCCCCCCCCCCCCCCCCCCCCCCCCCCCCCCCCCCCCCCCCCCCCCCCCCCCCCCCCCCCCCCCCCCCCCCCCCCCCCCCCCCCCCCCCCCCCCCCCCCCCCCCCCCCCCCCCCCCCCCCCCCCCCCCCCCCCCCCCCCCCCCCCCCCCCCCCCCCCCCCCCCCCCCCCCCCCCCCCCCCCCCCCCCCCCCCCCCCCCCCCCCCCCCCCCCCCCCCCCCATGGCGACGGATTCCCCTCTCCGGAGCCCCGAACGGACTCCAGATCAGCCCTCCTGAGAGAGTTTAGGGCTTGGCGGTGGCTCCGTATCGTAAAACGCGATGAATCCTTCTCTCTGATTTTTTCTCCCCGAACACGAATATATGGAGTTGGAGTTGAGGTCGGTGGAGCTCCAGGGGCCCCACGAGGCAGGGGGCGCGCCCAGGGGGGCAGGCGTGCCCCCACCCTCGTGGAAAGGTGGAGGCCCCCCTGACGTGGATTCTTCTTCCAATATTTTTAATATTTTCCAAAAATAAGTTCCGTGGAGTTTCAGGTCATTCCGAGAACTTTTGTTTCTACACATAAATAACACCATGGCAATTCTGCTGAAAGCAGCGTCAGTCCGGGTTAGTTCCATTCAAATCATGCAAGTTAGAGTCCAAAACAAGGGCAAAAGTGTTTGGAAAAGTAGATACGACGGAGACGTATCAGCAGTGCAAAGGATTTCCTGTTGTCGGGGCTCAGGAACGACACCTATGGGATCCCTCAGGGAGTCCCTTCTACGGTTGGCGGGGCATGGGGTTGCGCAAAGAGCGGGTTTAGAAGATCAACACGGGGGGATTTTTACCCAGGTTCGGGCCGCAAACGATGCGTAATACCCTGGTCATGCTTTTCTGTATATTTGGTGTTCTTGAGCTCTTGAACTAGCTGCGGTGCATGCCCAATCCAAAAAGTCCGCATCCTTCTCCTGTACGCCTCGGGCCTCCTTTTATATGTCAAAGGGGTTGCCACAGTGGCACACAAGAGGTGGAAAGTATGTACAGTGCACAAGTCTATCGCCTGGCACCGTAGGACAAACGCATTTAATGCGTTGCCGACGTGCCCTCTTGCTTTATCGGGGACGGCAAGGAAACTCGTCCCGTCCGTCGCCGCCTCGCCTTGCTTCGACGCTCGTCCAAGGTGACGAGGCATGCAGTGCCACGCTGGCTGGCTGGCTGCTAAGCTGGTGCAGGGGAAGGGTCTTCATGAAGATCTGCATGCCGCCACGCAGGTACTTGGCTAGTTGGCCTAGAAGCTGCATGCTACCACGCTGGTACTCGCCCAGTTGGCGGGTTAGCCGCCATGTCGGAGCGGGCGCGGGGCAGTGAAACTCTGGCAGGTGCGGGCCTGGCCTCGGCCTCGCAGACGCCCCTGGCAAGGGCCTTGCCGGGATCTCGTGGGTGTCCCCGGCAAGGGTATTGCCGGGGGTCTACGGTCATCCCCGGCAAGATCTTACCGGGGGTCTTCGTCTTCTGGTTCTCATCTAGGCTTGCAGGCCTTTGGTCTTCACAAAGATCTGCATGCCACCACGCAGGCGCTCCCGAGCCTTGGTCCTGACATTGTCGATGGTGTCGGAACTCTCAGGCTCAAGGGTGGTGGCCTTGCTGGTGTTTGGCAGATTGCTCGGCAAGGCTCTTGCCGAGCTACGTAGGCTGCCCCGGCAAGGCTCTTGCCGGAGCCGTGTAGGCTGCCCCGGCAAGGGTGTGGCCGGGAGAAAGCCATCTTCTCCTTTCGCTCTTCATGCTTCTGGTTCGAGCGCTGTCTTGGTAGCCTTGTACCTTTGTACACCGACAGGAGCCCCCGGGCCTGGGCCACACATAAGCGCGGAGCGTTGTTGGGCCAGGCCTAGAACGGTGCGCGGGCATGCGTGGCAGAGTTTTAACTGTGGTAATTTCTTCGCCAGTTGCGCTTCCCCACGACCCGCATTGAGTGCATTGTCGGATTACGGGTTCTGGCAAAACCCTTGAGGTTCAAACTCTGGGGTGCGCACGAAGATCTCTCTCCCCCTAGCTCTCACTCTCACCGCGATCTCAAGGCCTAGCTCGCCGAACCAACGGAACAAGGGACACAAGAGTTTATATTGGTTCGGGCCACTGATGTGGTGTAATACCCTACTCTAGTGTGGTCTGGTGGATTGCCTTGTAGGCTGAGGATGAACAAGTACAAAGGAAGAACAACCTCCTGAGGAGAGGTGTTCTTGAGCTCGGTGAGCTGGTGCGTGTGAGGATAGAATGGATCCGATCCAAGATCCCCCTTCTTTCTACGGTGGTGGCTAGTCCTATTTATAGAGGCCCTGGTCCTCTTCCCAAATGTTTAGGCGGGAAGGGATCCCACAACGGCCAATTTGAAGGGGGACAGCTAGTACAAGCTATCCTGACAATAGGTGGTCTTCGCCTGCCAAAGGCTCTTGTGGTGACGATGTCGTGGGCTCCGTGATGACCTCCGTCCTGCCGTCCTGCTGGTCTTGGTCTCGTTGCACCAATATGGAAACCTTTGCCTGATGCCTCGGGACTCCTCGCCTGCGCCTGCCCGTTTAGCACCGAAGAGGAAACCAGTACTCTGCGCCCACTGGCGCCCGCCTAGCCTTGGTCGTCATGGCTCACTTCAAGGGAACCTCGTGAGGTGCCCCTCGCCTTGTTCTCTTCGCTCCTCGCGAGCCAGCCTAGTGAGGCTGCCCCTGAGGAGGTCTTGTGTCATCCGCCTCGCAAGGCTTGGCCCCTCGCGAGGGTCTTGAGTGTTTGCTGGTGAAGATGGGCCGCACCAGGCCGTTAGTGGAGCCACGCCATGGGCCGCATGCAGGCAAGTCTGGGGACCCCCGTTCCCAGAACGCCGACAGTAGCCCCCGGGCCCAAGGCGCGCTCGAACTTGGCTTCGAGGCAAAGCCAAGGGGCAGGTGCGGAGCACCGCGGGCCCCAACCGCCTGCGGCCCTGATTGACGCGTGGCGATTGACGGGATGTGGGTGTCCCCACTTCCCCATGCAGCCTTGATATCCGCCTGGCTAGGCGGCCACCGCGACCTACATAGTTACGCCTTCATCGCTGGCGACGCACTCCCCCAACTCTTTCGCCTTCCCGAAACAACAACCTCCTCTTTCAATCTGACTTGAGCTCTGTCCTCTCCGTCGACATGGCGCCGAGCCAAACGAAGAAGGGGAAGAAGAAGTCCTAGTCCTCAGCCGAACCACCTCCGGCCCTTGAGCCAGCCATTGAGCGGTCGGTGGTGCTCAACCAGGAAGCCATGGGCAAGGTCCGCCCAGCGCTCACGGCCGACTTCAACGAATGGGGGAAGACGGTGGCCTGGCCCGCATCCCGCGCCTCTGTTGATAGGACAGTCACCGAGGTCCACATCCTCCTTGACGCCTTATGGGCCGGCCTGACCCCCCCCTTTCTCCACCTTCTTCAACGCCGTGCTTTCCCATGACCAGATCCATATGCTACACCTAGATCCCCAATCCATCATCCTTCTTGTTGTCTTCGCCTTTGTCTGCGAGGCCATGGTGGGCATTGCTCCTTCCGTGGCCCTACTTCGCCATTTCTTCTTGCTGCACCTGACCGACCCTCGGCAGTCCCCCCCCCCCCCCCCCCCCCCCCCCCCCCCCCCCCCCCCCCCCCCCCCCCCCCCCCCCCCCCCCCCCCCCCCCCCCCCCCCCCCCCCCCCCCCCCCCCCCCCCCCCCCCCCCCCCCCCCCCCCCCCCCCCCCCCCCCCCCCCCCCCCCCCCCCCCCCCCCCCCCCCCCCCCCCCCCCCCCCCCCCCCCCCCCCCCCCCCCCCCCCCCCCCCCCCCCCCCCCCCCCCCCCCCCCCCCCCCCCCCCCCCCCCCCCCCCCCCCCCCCCCCCCCCCCCCCCCCCCCCCCCCCCCCCCCCCCCCCCCCCCCCCCCCCCCCCCCCCCCCCCCCCCCCCCCCCCCCCCCCCCCCCCCCCCCCCCCCCCCCCCCCCCCCCCCCCCCCCCCCCCCCCCCCCCCCCCCCCCCCCCCCCCCCCCCCCCCCCCCCCCCCCCCCCCCCCCCCCCCCCCCCCCCCCCCCCCCCCCCCCCCCCCCCCCCCCCCCCCCCCCCCCCCCCCCCCCCCCCCCCCCCCCCCCCCCCCCCCCCCCCCCCCCCCCCCCCCCCCCCCCCCCCCCTATCATATTATGATTGTTTTGAGAAAGTGTTGTCATCTGAGTTTTATTATTATTGCTCGCTAGTTGATTATGCCATTGATATGAGTAAACATGAGACCTGAGCGTTATTGTGAATATGGTTAGTTCATAATATTTGCTGAAAACTTGAATGCTGGCTTTACATATTTGGAACAACAAGAGAAAACAGAGTTTGTAGAAGTTTTTCTTTATCACTTTCAGTTTATCAACTGAATTGCTTGAGGACAATCAAAGGTTTAAACTTGGGGGAGTTGATACGTCTCCGTCGTATCTACTTTTCCAAACACTTTTGCCCTTGTTTTTGACTCTAACTTGCATGATTTGAATGGAACTAACCCGGATTGACGCTGTTTTCAGCAGAATTGCCATGGTGTTATTTATGTGCAGAATCAAAAGTTCTCGGAATGACCTGAAACTTCACGGAACGTCTTTTTGGAAATAATAAAAAATCCTTGCAAAAGATGAAGACCAGGGGCCCACACCCTAGCCATGAGGGTGGGGGCGCGCCTGCCCCCCGGGCATGCCCCCTACCTCGTGGGCCCCCTGAAGCTCCTCCGACCTCGACTCCAACTCTATATATTCACTTTCGGGGAGAAAAAAATAAGAGAGAAGGATTCATCACGTTTTACGATACAGAGCCGCCGCGAAGCCCTAAAACCTCTCGGGAGGGCTGATCTAGAGTCCGTTCGGGGCTTCGGAGAGGGGAATCCGTCGCCATCGTCATCATCAACCATCCTCCATCACCAATTTTATGATGCTCACCGCTGTGCGTGAGTAATTCCATCGTAGGCTTTCTGGACGGTGATGGGTTGGATGAGATTTATCATGTAATCGAGTTAGTTTTGTTAGGGTTTGATCCCTAGTATCCACTATGTTCTGAGATTGATGTTGCTATGACTTTGCTATGCTTAATGCTTGTCACTAGGGCCCAAGTGCCATGATTTCAGATCTGAACCTATTATGTTTTCATCAATATATGTGAGTTCTTGATCCTATCTTGCAAGTCTATAGTCACCTAGTATGTGTTATGATCCGGCAACCCCGAAGTGACAATAATCGGGACCACTCCCG
>JAAAWM010011139.1:0-63868 GCA_036873465.1 Thinopyrum obtusiflorum
AGCAGAACAGTTGTTGGGGGACATAATCCTCGGCGGAGGTGATGTCTTGTCGTTTCTCAACGACACCGATGGTCTGGAAGGAGAGGGTGAAGCAGGCTCCGATGATCGAACAATGGAGGTGGAAGGACATGATTATGATGGCTCCGGTGACGGAATGCCAGTGGAAGAAGGAGACCGTGATGACTGCTCCGGTGAGCGAACGGAGGAAGGAGATGTTGCAAAGTCCAGCGAGGTATATATATTAATTAAGTCTGTGCCGACTAGCTAATTGATGCATTAATTGTTTTGGTATGTACACATATTAACTCTCTTCTTTCTTCTTTTCTAGCCCTCCGGATCGAGCCAAACTTCAGTAACGAGACGAGGCTCGAAGAAAAGGTTGCACCAGGATGAAAGGTTCACGATCACAGCAATCAAGGGCGATGGCCAACCGATTGAACCCAGCCGGACCAAGGAAGCATTTTCTGCTCAGTGCGGGGTTCTTGTTAGCATCCACCAATGGAATAAGCCTAAGAGCGAAGACCCTCAAGTGTCTTTTGTCAACGATAGACAGAAAGATGATCTTTGGACCGCGCTGAAGGCAAATTTCACCTTACCGCCAGAGGAGGATCCGGATAAGCCAGTTATAGAGCCATTGGTCAAGGCTCATCCTCTTAAGAAGATGGCAGATCTATTCAGGAGGTGGAAGAATGAGTTGAAATCAATGTTTGTCGACAAAGGGAAGACTCCAGAATTCACCGGTCGATTTAAGAAGATAAGAGATCACTGGCCCGCATTTGTGGCCCATAAGACATCGGAGAAGAGTAAGAAGATGTCAGCGACAAACAAGAATAATGCTGCAAAGAAGGAGCATCACCATCGCACGGGGTCAGGTGGCTACCTCAAAGCCCGGCCGTTGTGGGACAAGGCTGAGAAGGACCTGCTTGATAAAGGGGTCGAACCAGAGGCATTGAACTGGCCAGACCGTTCAAGGACTTGGTTCTTCGGGGTTGGGGGAACCTTGGACCCTGAAACAGGGAAGTGCCGTTGGACGAAGGAGCCACTTGAAATACCCGTCAAGAAGCTTCAGAAGTATATCGCCGCAGCGCAGCAAGGGATGTTCGTTCCCGACAGAGAGAACGACGAGCTCACACAGGCCCTCGGGAATCCTGAGCACCCAGGACGAACACGAGGCACGGCAGGCTCCATTGTGTGGAAGGTTGGGTTTCCCTGCGCAGGCGGTTACAAAACCCGGGAGAGGAGGAGGAAAGTGGAGCAGACCGAATTGCAGAAGCTGATTGCAAGGGTACGAGCGCTAGAGGAACAAGCACTACTAGTTCAGAGCCAGCGACCTGCCGGAGCTACCCCAGAAGCTACCCCACCATCTCAGCGGAGAAGCAGCGTAGCTTCCACCGAGCTCCTTCAGCAGCCTGACTTCACGGCTCCCAGCTACCCCATGGATGCTATCATGGAGGCTCAAGATTGCCACCTTATGACGCAATGGCAGCAACTCAAAGTCAAGGTGGCTGTCGGCTCTGTTGCACCTCCTCAACCCGGCGCAACTTTTCACTGCCTTTCGATTCCACAAGGCTATGCTGTTGTGATGGTCGATGAAATAACGGAGGGATTTGAGGAGCTCGAGCTTGACCACCCTACCGGTGAAGGGGAGACTCAGCTGGGTCTTGCTCTGAAGACTCCATGTCTATGGCAGAAGGAGCTCATCAACCTTCCGAACTGGGCGCCTCCTCCTCCTCCTCCGGCGAGTCAAGGCACTCCGCCTCCTCCTCCGCCTCCTCCTCCGGCGAGTGATCAGGGCAGTCCGCCTCCTTCTCCGGCTGCTCCGGTGCGTGGCGGCACTCTGCCTCCTTCTCCGCCTGCGCCGGCGCGTCCGACCAGCCCGCCTCCTCTGCCTCGTCAGCAACAGCGAAAGACAGCCGCCGCCGCTTCGGCTGCTCCAGCGCGTCGTAGCACTCCGCCTCCTTCTCCGCCTTGTAAGCAACGAAGGAAGACAGACGCAGCCGCTCCGGCTGCTCCGGCGTCTAGCAGTACAGCCAGAGGCGGGAGGCAATACATATTCGGTCCATCTCTCAAGCCTCTATAGAAGTTACCATACGAGATGACCGAGGACGAAAATGCGCAGATCTGTCAAGCCCAAGTGAGGGACTTTTTTGCAAAGAAAAATCCACCTCCGGAGGAGAAGATAGATTCGGTGAAATTGAAGTGCACTTTGGAGAACCTGAAGCGACCACCACCGCCTCCGCCGGATGACAACCATGTCCGCGCTCTTAAAAAGGCAGTGGAAGGAGTGCGCCGGTCGGGAACTACTTCAAGTGACAAAAGGTTACAAGAACGAAGAAGTGGGAACAAAATTCCCCAGCTCGGCGAACAGGCAAACCAATCGTGCCCCCCGCTCAAGGTGTCTAGTGATATCGTCGCAAATCTGCCGGGGATGCTGCCCGGTACCAATCCTGGTGATTACCTGCCCGACGATGCACATTTTGATACAATGGAGGTGGACGAACACAAATACCGGTACGGGAATCCTCTCGTCAGACCTGGTGATCCTCCTCTAACAACGATGATGCGAAGATTCCATAAGTGGTACATGGACACCTGCAAGTCTGGGAAGGATATTTTGACGCTGAGAGTTAAGGAGGAGCACGACCTCGTTGGAATTGATCTGTTGTCTGTTCCATTTGAGGAGTTCTTCCATTTTTTCAATCAAAAGGACCTCGATAAAATAATCATCACTTGCTACTGTCTGTAAGTACTATACTTCTGTAATTAAGTCTATATATAGCTCAGCTCTTTCATTGCATGTATATATAATTATCCTCACTATATTATGCAGATTGAAGGTCGTCGAATGCAGAAATGCAAAAATCTATGATATTGGGTTCATTAACACAAATCTCATAGATGAATGGACGGTTAAATATAATCCAAAAGAAACTGAGGCCAACTTGCTACAATCGTTGCTTAAAAATCAAAACAAAGATAAAATACTCTTTCCTTACAACTTCAAGTGAGTGTTACTGTCTTCTGCATATTCGGTTTCCCTTATTACTCGAGGTTATAGTAATGTAATTGATGAGTTATGCTTGCGTGCGCAGCTTCCACTTTATTCTCCTAGAGATTAAGCTTGAGCAGGGACTAGTAACCGTCTTAGACTCAAGACGAAAAGATCCCAAGGAGTATGCGGCCATGACTGAAATGCTGCAGAAGTAAGTTCAATCGATCATTATCGCACCATATCGGCAACTTTGTTCATTTCCTGATATCAAGTAATTATTTTCTTTATCTTGCAGGGTTTGGAAAGTGTTCACCGCAGAAGCTCCGGGACTGCCGGGGGAGCTGCGATTTACACACCAGAAAGTAAGTACTACTAGCTAGTTCCGCGCATCTCCCATTGATTCTAGCTGGTTTCATCAATACCATTTATAATGCGTGATTATCAGTTTGATTGACCTCTATTTCTCGTAAAGTGGTTGTGGCAGGAAGGCGGGAATAATTTTTGTGGATACTACGTTTGCGAGTACATCTACAACGTGACGACCTCTAAGCGGGGCTACTCTGAAAAACAATATGAAGTGCGTAAGCAATAATATTCACAATTTTATTTTATTACCATCATTTGTGTTGAGTTTCATTCATATATATGTATTGACCCCCTTCTTCAAATTAGATTTGGCAGATGCGGGATGAACTCCTACCACAAGATCGCATAAAAGCAATTCAAGAGGAATTGGCGGGATTCTTTCTTGACCACGTCATCAATCCAGCCGGAGAATACCATGTGAAACTTGACATTAGATGTTAGGGATTGTAAGAGATCTTATATTGTATATATGTAGCTAGTAGCGTTGGATAGATATATGAAAACTTGTTGTTCGACCAATCTCTCGGAGAAGGAGGAGGTCGATCACTTCTCTCTGTATATGTTCATGACGATCTTGTGTACTTAATGGTTTCCTTCATTTGGGGGGGGGGGGGGGGGGGGGGGGGGGGGGGGGGGGGGGGGGGGGGGGGGGGGGGGGGGGGGGGGGGGGGGGGGGGGGGGGGGGGGGGGGGGGGGGGGGGGGGGGGGGGGGGGGGGGGGGGGGGGGGGGGGGGGGGGGGGGGGGGGGGGGGGGGGGGGGGGGGGGGGGGGGGGGGGGGGGGGGGGGGGGGGGGGGGGGGGGGGGGGGGGGGGGGGGGGGGGGGGGGGCACGTGGAGCCCCATCTGTCCCGGTTCGTAGGCGAACCGGGACTAAAGGTATTGGGCTTTAGTCCCGACCCTTTAGTCCCGGTTCCAGAACCGGGACAAATGGACCTTATGAATCGGGACAAATGGGCCTTTTTCTACTAGTGAAGGGCCGGCTCATCATGATATGATGGGCCGGGTCTTCAATTTAATTCTAGAGAACCTTAAACAACTGAATGATGTAGTCCCCAATTGCCGGGTTAGCTGTCATCAGCAACCTGGGACTTTTAAGTGTAAGGTCTTGTACTGTCAAATAGTGTAGCCCCCAAGTGCCGGGTTGCTAGCCTGTGGCGACTCGGGACTTTCGTGAAGATTGCATAACTTGAAGCAAATAGTATAGCCCCCAAGTGCCAGGTCGTTAGCCTGCGGTGACTCGGGACTTAACTAGACTTTTCCTTTGACGGTGATTCTGATTTATTTTTTATATTCCCTACCCCCCAAGTGTCGGGTCACAAGCCTGCGGTGACTTGGGACTTTCTTTGAAATAATACAAATCACTGACTTATGCAGGCTAGGCTGAATCAAGCCAGCTTAGAAATTACTGAGCTGAAAGAGCAGGTCAAGGCTGAAAAAGAGAAACAGGAGACTGCTGAAAAGGTATCATCTGACTTTGAAGAGTCGTTGATTAATGTGACGAAGAGCTTAAAAATAGCCAAAACCGAGTTAAAAGAGCAAACAGAAGTTCTGACCCAGCGAGTGGAGAAAGCCAAGTCAGAATTAAAGCCAGTGGCTGAAGAACTTGCAACTTTGAAGTACTAGGCGAGCCAGCTAACCGTAGTTGTGTTTGGTAAGTCCAATGTTATTGTGTTGAACATGCACTTAACCATGTTGCTACAGAATCCAGGTTACTAATTACTCTCATTATGTGACAAACAGGCAGAAGATACTCTGGCAGTGTGGAACTTCCATAGATCAAGCTTCAAGTCGTCTACAAGTTTCTGGAGCAGCTGTATGTAGGGGGTTTCAACTGCATCAAGGCTATGAAGAATGTGCAAAGGCCGCCCACAAAAATTATGGGTATGTTAAATGAACTATCAACAATGCCTGAGTGGATCAGAGAACTCAAAAATTCAGCCTATAGAAGAGAAACCATGAGTGCACTTGCATTGGCTAAGGCATATCACCCAGAGATGGAGCTGACTCTGCTGATGGGTGGCTTTCCACAGTTCAACACAGATGATACTCCTTTCACAGAAAACGACTTCCAGTGCATTATCAAGGAGACCCGGCATGCTGGAACTGTCATTGCTCAAGGCTTGAATCTATCTGCTTTTCAAGTCAGATATGATGAAAGCAATCGTTGTATGGACATGCCTCAACCACAGCCATTTGAGTTGATTGCTCCACTAAAAGCACAAAAGGCGGCTCAAACAGGTGCCAGTTCATCTTCTCAAGTTCTATCAGAGGAGATGGTTTTTGAGTCCCTGATGTCAATGCAGTGGACCGAAGATGAGCCTCCAACAGAAACTGATGAGGATGCAGAAGGCCAAGTCGAGAAGACAGTTGAAGAGCTGGCCAAGAGTGACTCGGCCACCACTGCCGCTGACTCGGCGAAAGCTCCAACAGAAGGCAACCCGGTGGCTCAAACCCCCGGGTCTCGACCACCACCACCAAAGGCTTGAGGCCTTGGATGAAAACTATCTGATTAGCCCCCAGGCCTTGTAATAAGTGTGTTTTGTAGAAAACTTTATTACGTAGCTTTAACTGCCTTGCAGTGCCATCGTGCACTTAGAATTTTTTGCAAGTTTGATCCATGATAGATGATGAAGAACTTGAGTATTTCTCATGAAATGTAATGAGAGCCGGCAATCCCTGAACTGGCATGATAGCACAATTCTAGGACCCGGGTTGGACCAGCACTTATCTGTGATGATGGTCATAAAATAATGAAACCCAGCTTCCTAAAAAACCGTCTCAGAAAGAAATGTATAAGTTGTACCTGCAAAAAACAACTATAATAGTACTTTAAGAAAGAAAGTGGTTAGATTGAACCATAAGATAAACTTGTTATAATAAACCAAAATATAACTCAGGAAAAATATTATAACCCGGTTCATGAATTAAAATAAATAAGCCGGCTTTCGAGGCTCAACTCTTGAAATATTAAGGTCGGCTTTCGAGGCTTGACTCTTGAAATATTAAGGACGGCTTTCGTGGCTCGGCACTTTGCAATATACTTCCTGTGGAAGTAGGCCTTGTAGCCTTTGTGGTCTATCCTTGCTATCTGGAAAGTTGGCTCTCATGTGACAGAAGCCGGTGTTTTAACTTTGATAAGTTCAGGGTCAACAATGTCCATAATAGGCGTCAGTGTGATTGACTTATCAAGCGTACACCGGGTCACATATGTATAAGTAACATCAAGCCTTCAGGCACGTATAAACAATTAATATGGTGGCATGTTGCCTGGTTAAAGCGATGTTATAGCCGAACTCGATGAGTTAGAAGCTCCCAAGTAACCAATGATCAAAGAATAAATACTCACCACACAGCTTTTTGAGGTGAAACGACAAAAACTCCGGGGTCCAGAGATGCCGGCTTTATTTCATTGATCATAATATATACATGAGAAAAGACAAATTTAGGCAGAAATAGAAAATACAACTAACTATGTAGTAAATTATGTATAATAGGGACGAAGATGTGCGATATTCCAGGGCCTGTTGCTCTCTTCTTCAGAAGTACGTGATTTGTTTGCTTCACATATATCAACAAGGTAATATGACCCGTTGTTCAAATTCTTGCTGATGACGAAGGGTCCTTCCCAGGGAGGAGAGAGCTTATGCATACCTGTCTGTTCTTGTACCAGATGGAGCACTAAGTCACCCTTCTGGAAAGTTCGACTTCGGACTCTACGGCTATGATAGCGACATAGGTTTTGCTGACATATTGCTAACCTTGATGCTGCAAGATCGCGTTCCTCTTCTAGGGCATCAAGAGAGTCTTGGTGAGCTATCTCATTATCTGCTTCAACATATGCAGTCACCCTTGGAGAGTCATGGCGGATATCGCTGGGCAATACGGCTTCTGCACCATAGACCAGGAGAAATGGCGTATAACCTGTTGACCTATTGGGAGTAGTCTGTATGCTCCATAATATAGTGGGGAGCTCTTCCACCCAGCAGCCAGGGGTGCGTTCAAGACGAACCATTAGTCTTGGTTTAATTCCTCGGAGCAACTCCTGATTTGCGCGCTCTGCCTGCCCATTGGACTGTGGATGTGCTACCGAAGCAAGATCAAGCCGGATATGTTACTTCTGACAAAACTGTTTCATGGCTCCTTTAGATAGATTGGTGCCATTATCAGTAATGATGATGTGAGGATATCCAAATCGATAGATGATCTTCTTCAAGAATTTAACTGTTGTTTCAGCGTCGCAGTTGCTGATGGGTTCTACTTCTACCCACTTGGTGAATTTATCAACTGCAACCAAGAGGTGAGTCTTTTTGCAAGACGAAGGTTTGAAAGGCCCCACCATATCAAGCCCCCAGACCACAAACGGCCAAGTGATGGGGATCATCCATAGTTCTTGAGCCGGCACATGAACTTGGCGTGCATGTTTCTGGCACCCATCACAGTTGCGAATGATGTCCTCTGCAGCTGTATGAGTTGTAAGCCAATAAAAACTATGTCGGAAAGCCTTCGCGACCAAAGATCTAGAGCTTGCATGGTGTCCAAAATCACCAGAGTGAATCTCATGGAGAATCTCACGGCCTTCTTCTGGAGAAACACAACACTGAAAAACGCCTGTAACACTTCGCCGGTGAAGCTCGCCATTGACGATGGAGAAAGCCTTAGAACGTCGGATGATCTCCCGGGCGATGATTTCCTCATCAGGGAGCTCACCATGGGTAAGATAAGCTAAATAAGGCTCCGTCCATTCAGGAGTTGCATGCAGCGCGGCGACCAACTCAGAGTCCAGGTCAGGAATAACAATGTCTTCCTCTGTCGGTAATTCGACTAACGAGTTATGCAGAACATCCAAAAACACATTTGGGGGAACCGGTTTGCGCTGAGAGCCCAAGCGAGACAGTGCATCTGCTGCCTTGTTCTGTCGGTGATCAATATGATCAACTTGATATCCCTTGAAGTGACCAGCTATTACTGTGATAGCATGCCTGTAAGCCACCATAAGGGGGTCTTTGGAATCCCAAGTTCCAGAAACTTGCTGACCAACTAGATCTAAGTCGCCCAGGCACCTGACCCAGCTGAGACTCATCTCCTTAGCCATACGAAGCCCATGGAGCAAAGCCTCATATTCTGCTGCATTGTTAGTACAAGGAAACATGAGTCTCAAAACATAACAAAATTTATCACCTCGTGGGGAAGTCAAGACAACTCCAGCCCCTGAGCCTTCCAACTGTCTGGATCCATCAGAATGTATTGTCCAGTATGTATTGTCGGGCTTCTCTTCGGGAGCTTGTAATTCTGTCCAGTCATTGATGAAATCCACCAAAGCTTGAGACTTGATGGTTGTGCGCGGCACATATTTCAAATGATGTGGTCCAAGCTTGATAGCCCAGTTCGCAATTTGCCCCGTTGCCTCCCTGTTCTGGATGATGTCACCCAAAGGTGCGGAACTGACAACGATGATGGGGTGCTCCTAGGAATAACGCTTCAACTTGCGACTAGCCATGAACACACCAAAAACCAGCTTCTGCCAATGTGGACATCATTGCTTGGATTCCGTCAAAACTTCACTGACATAATAAACTGGCCACTGAACTGGATATTCCTTGCCTTCCTCCTTGCGCTCCACCATGATTGCCACGCTGACTGCTTTATTATTGGCAGCAATGTATAAGAGCATTGGTTCCTTCTCCCGAGGGGCCGCAAGGATAGGTGGTTCAGATAACTGCTTCTTGAGTGCCTCAAAAGCCTTGTCCACCGCATTCTCCCAGACAAAGTTAGCCATCTTCTTCAGGAGTTGATACAGGGGAATTGCCTGTTCACCGAGACGGCTTATGAACTGGCTCAAAGCCGCAATACTTCCTGTGAGCTTCTGGACAACATTGATGTTAGCCGGCTTTTTCAGGGATATAATGGCCTGAATCTTTTCCGCGTTTGCTTCAATAACACGCTCAAAAATGAGAAAACCCAGTAATTTTCCTGCTGGAACTCCGAACACACATTTTGCCGGGTTTAACTTCATCTGGTACACTCATAGGTTGTCAAATGTCTCCTTCAAATCGTCAAGCATGGGTTTCTTTATTCTGAGACTTGACCACGATATCATCGACATAAGCGTGAACGTTGCATCCAATCTGTTTGTGGAAGCTGTTTTGGACACAACGTTGATAAGTTGCACCTGCGCTCTTCAGACCAAACAGCATTAACGTAAAGCAAAACGCCCCAAAGGGTGTTATGAACGCTGTTTTCTCCTGGTCTTCTTTCTTCATCTTGATCTGATGATAGCCAGAATATGCATCTAGGAAACACAGACTTTCGCAGCCAGCAGTGGAGTCAATGATTTGATCAATGCGAGGAAGAGCGAAGGGATCCTTGGGGCAAGCCTTTATGGCACCCCGGCTCAGAGGACCGGTTTACCCAGTGTCTCCAACCCAGAGATCATGTCTTCTGGAAACACACAACAACTTGGAACAGAACAGAACAAATCTTTATTGATAATCTTCGAGTACAACCTCATAATTTACATTGATAACGAGGCCAGAAGCACAACATGTGCTATAACCATATCTACATTATTTATGGAACATAACAAGGCCTCGGTACTACTAGGTGATTCTACAGCGTAGTAGAACATAGCGTGGAAAACTCCATTCCACAGGGACACTGCTGGGACACGGCCTAGTTAGCGTAGCACTAACCTTCGGGACCTGCGTCCTCGGCTTCTCCTGCATCTGGCATGACACGCCAGGTGAGTACTTGGAATGTACTCGCAAGCTCACAGCAACCACAACAATGCAGCAAACAACAGCATGGCAATTAACATGTTAAGTGCTTAAGTTGTTACTTCCTGTTACTGAACATCAACTTACTCTCTTCCGGGTTGTCCCACAACCCCCGGAATACTCATAATCCACTGAGCAATTCCGAGCATAAGACAAGTTCTTCCATCATTATTGTCATTATTACGGTTAACTACTCAGTGTGACCTAGTGTGGACTATGTCCAATACCGTGGACGCGGCTATTCGAATAGATTCTTACACTCTGCAGAGGTTGCGCACTTTTCCCACACCATGGAGCTCCTTGTCCCGTACCACGGTACACTTATATACCGATTCGGACGCGGCTGAGTCACTGACGGGTGGGGCCTAGCTGTCATATTTAAAAATAAAAAGAGGGGAACAGTAGACGGGCGGCTCACCGACGGCGATTGCTGGAGTTAGCGATGACAGCGAGCTCGGGCGACTGCGGGGATGGAAAGAGCGCATGACGGCGGTCCTCCCTGTACCAGCAGCGTCTCCGGGGATGGCCTGAAAGCGTCGCCCCCTTCCTCTCTGGCGGCGGCTACTTTCGGGTGTCATCGGCGGCGGCGAATCCGGCAGGGTCTCGGCTAGGCAAGAGGTCGGGAGAGGTCGTGGGAGTGCACTGTGCTTGGCTACGTGGTCGGGCAGAGCTGGGGTGGGGTGAATCGAGCTGTGGCAGAGTAGGGATTGGTGGCGGAATGCCGGCGAGCGGCGAGGCCAGAGGGCCTCTCGGCCGTGGCTCGGTGCTTTGGTGGTCGCTAGGGAGTGGAGGGAGTGGGGTGATGAGCTAAGAGAGGCCGGGGAGGTCTATTTATAGGCGGGGCAGAGCTTCTGGAGCCGAGCAGTGCCGCGACCACGCCGCCAGAGCGAGGACGTCGCGCTGGCTGGCACGGCGCGGGTGACGTGACGGAGGAGGGCAGGGGGAGTAAATGCGGGCAGTGGCAGCATGCAGGGAAGACGATGGCCAGCGAGGCCACAGTGTCCGTGTGCGGTGGCGGCCGCCGGGAGCGATTCCGGCGAGGGGAAGGCTCGGGAGCGGGGTACGTGGGTGGCAGCGATGACGTCGGCACCACCGGACAACGTACGGTAACGCGGGGTGGCCTGAGCGATCACATCAGATGCGGGCGGTGCGCAGAGCGCGTGCACAGGCATGCCAGTGCCGTGCTCACCACGGGTACTGGCACCTAGAGTCCACGCATGCCTGGTGCACCTTGTCCACTGTGTCGACCATCGATCACTTAGTCTCCTTGTGCCACTGGCTCGACTAGATGCACTTTGGTTTGAAGGGTAGCTTCAACAACAGTTTCTGTCAGTAACATTGGGAGAGATCCAGAGAGAAGATGAGCTAGAGATGGAACCAATGGACATGTCTGGAGTGATCTACATTGGAAGGACTAGAAGCTGGCCAAGTTTGAGAAACTTTGGAAAGGATTTGAACATAGTTCCTGTATAACTTGCAATCTGGTCCAGAAACTTGATCAGGAAGATGCACTCACATAGTTGAGCTTATGGAGCTGAAATTTGGTGTGTGAGGGTTATTTGGTGAATAGAAGATGTCATAAAAAATTTAATTCAAATGGACATCTTGAGCTGGCACTTCCTTCACAGAGGTTGGAATTGAGCAGAAACTTGGCAGAATATTTCTGCTGAAAATTTACAGTGGACCAAGGGATGTTTTTAGATATTGGGGCAAGATATGTCCCCTAGTATCTCACGGAATTATTTGGGAATTTTCTGATGCCTAGAAATATGGGTTGCTTCACAAAAGGCCAATGTTGTCTAGAAGATAAATGGAGTTTCCTGGACAAAATTTTATACTGGACCATGAAATGTTTTTGAAGATTGTGGGAGTAGATGATGACAAGAATGTGTGGTATTAATTTGGAATTTTTCTGATAATCAGAACTATAGGTTGCTTCACAACCCGTAGTGAAGACATATTTTCCCAAGGAAGAAGATGAATTATTTTAAAAAGAATGAGAATTGGCATTTGATCCAGTAGGTATGTGACAATATTTTGGCAAGATGTTAAGGACTTTGGATCACTTAGAGAGAGATTCAAAAGTTCCTCAAGTCCAAAGTCAACTGAAAAGATTCGAAAACCAACCAAATTGCAAATAAAACCAGAAAAGTTTTGAAAAGAAAAAGTTGCCAAAAACCAGGGTGTCACAGCCTTGTTCAGGTCGGTGTAATCAACACACATCCGCCAAGTTCCATTCTTCTTCAGTACAAGCACTGGGTTAGCCAACCACTCTGGGTGAAATACTTCAACGATGAACCCGGCAACTAGGAGTCAGGCCAGCTCTTCACCAATAGCTTTGCGTCTCTCCTCGTTAAAATGACGGAGGTACTGCCGTTCAGGCTTCATCTTAGGATCCATGTTTAGCTAGTGCTCAGTGAGTTCTATCGGTACACCAGACATGTTAGAAGGTTTCCATGCAAAGATGTCCCGATTCTCACGGATGAACTCAATGAGCGCGCTTTCCTATTTAGGATCTATATTCGCCCCAATGGTGAATTGCTGAGATGAGTCACCGAGGGTGAAATCCACTTGCTTGGTATCCCTGGCAGATTTAACCTTGAACAAAGGGTCAAATTCGGTTGTTGGCTTCTTCATTGAGGTCATATCCGCAGGATCAACATTGTCCTTATAAAATTTCAACTCCTCAGCTGCACAAGCCGACTCTGCATAAGTTGTGTCTCCTTCCTTGCACTCGAGGGCTATAGCATGGTCCCCATGAACTGTGATAGTCCCCTCAGGCCCGGGCATTTTCAACTGGAGATAGATGTAGCATGGGCGTGCCATGAATCAAGCATAAGCCGGCCTTCCAAAAAGGGCATGATAAGGGCTTTTCAACTTAACTACCTCAAATGCTAGAGTCTCACACCGATAGTTAAGCTCTGTGCTGAAGGCGACTTCCAAATAAATCTTGCCGATGGGATAAGCCGACTTGCCAGGAACGATACCATGAAAGACTGTGGATGATGGCTTCAGCTGCTTCTCTGAAAGATTCATCCTCTTGAAGGTATTGTAATACAGTATATTGATGCTACTGCCTCCATCCATGAGGACCTTGGTTAACTTGTAACCATCAACTTGAGGGGCAACAACCAGAGCGAGACTCCCTGGATTATCCACACGTGGGGGATGGTCTACCCGACTCCAGGTGACAGGCTACTCTGACCAGTTTAAGTATGGCGGAACTGCCGGCACGGCCGTGTGAACGGCTTGTTTGTGAAGCTTCCGGTCACGTTTGCAAGTATTGGTTGTGAAGACGTGATACTGTCCACTATTCAACTATTTGGGATTGCTCTGAAACCCAGAGGGACCTCCCTGGTGTTGACTGCCTTGGCCGGCTCGCTGGTTGTTGCATCTGCCATTGCCAGCTCCCTGGTATCCAGATCCTTGACCTCTTGTCCCTTGTAATCCGGGTCCTGGGAAGTTATCATTCTCAAAGCTGACTCCCTGGAACCCGGCCCCAGAACTGCCAGCTCCCGAATTTCCCGGGTGTCCGCCATTGCCACCACCATTGTTGTGACTCTGAAAAGCTTTGTTTTTGAATTCCAGCATGATAAAGCAGTTTTCCCAGGAGTGGTTGGCTGGCTTACCCTCCACACTCTGTTTTGGACACGGGCCTTTGAGAGCTTCCTCGTAATTACGAGGTCAATTACCAGAAAATGGCTTCTTGAAATTGCCATTCTGACGCTGATTCTTAAAGCTAGTATTAGTATTGGCAACGAAATTGGAGCCTCCCTTAGTATTCTTGCACTTGTTGTTATTGTGATTGTTGTTCCCATTGCCGGTATTCGGATAGCTCTTGCCACCATTTTTCTTTCCCTTACCAGATTTTTCATCATCCGAGGTTGGATCCTCCGTGTTATTAGACTCGGCGTACCTAGCCAGGACATCCATAAGCTCGCTCTTCTCCTTGACTTTCCTCTTCATACGTCCAAGCTTCTAGACCAAAGGCTGAAAATGGCAATTCCTCTCGAGAACGAGAACAACAGTCTGTGCTATGATGCCGTCAGAAGAATGAGCAATTTCTGCAACCCCATGAGCCCAATGATGAGCTAACTCATCGTCTTTCTGAATGCAATGCTCCAGGTCAACAATTGTTGTGGGACATTTGCAAGTCGCCTGGAAATTTTTGATGAAACGCTCCTTCAACTCTTGCCATGTATTGATTGAATTCGCAGGCAAGTTTTTCAACCATGTTCGCGCCGGTCCCTCCAGCATCATGGTGAGGTATCAAGCACACACTAACCTCCAGCATATCCATGGCCAACTCATAGCTGTCTATCCAATCAGCAGGTTCTAGGTCGGTTGTATAATTAGGGATCTTGCAAGGGCCCTTGAAGTCCTGCGACATACGCTCGTTCCGTAGAGCCGGTCCCAAACACGGAGTTCCAATAGTTCGGTTTGTAACACTAGTGCTTCGTAACGCAGGCTGGGTTGTGGTGGCTGGGTTTTGTACTGCTGGATGAACATACTCAGTGCCCGTGTTACCTGCACCTATCATGCGCAAAGCACGTGCATTATCGACAAAGGCTTGTGCATCTTAGACTACCGGCTGCGGCTGGTGTTGCTGGGGTGGCTGCTACTCCCTCCGGCGCCGTGCACTGCTCGAGATTGCCAGAGACTCTCCATGCCGGCTCCTCGTTCAACTCTGACGAGGAGTAGAGTGGAGCCGGTTCAGGCTATGGGAGTAATTCACCTGTTGTGTGACCACTGTTTTCAACATCTCAATTGCATTCCTGGCTTCTATCTCCATCAGGCTGTTTTCATTGATAGGAATTGCAGCAAGGTTGCATGTCACCGCCAGTACGTTATCAACCAGGTTTAAGTAGTAACCAGTTGGGGTCAGAAAACACCCGGGTTGATACTGGACCGGCTGGTGTTGAACTGGCGTTTGTAGGTGAGACGGCGGATGCAACCGAGCTGTGTTTGGGGGAATGTCCTGAGTCAATTGGGGTATGATAGTTCCTACACCTGGTGTACCGGCACCGGCTCCTTGCACCGCTGGAGGAGGTAGACCTCGCAGTGTTTGGAACAGCCTTACCGGCTCCAATGCTATTGGACGCCGGCTTTGGAATCTCCTTTGATGTACCGCAGACGCCTCGTTTTGACGAAAACTGAGATGGATCCCTTCTGTCTCCAAACGATGAGCCTCTTGGAGGACTTCGGTCTGGGCTTCAGCTAGACATGCGTTTTCTGCGTTGATATCCTCTTGAATCTTGGCCAACTGCTCGCGACACTTTGCGATCTCCGCGTTGCGCACAACCGCATTTTCCAGAGTCACTGGATCCATGAGAAGCATGTCGAGAGTAGCTACCATCTCTGAGAGTGCCTGAACACCCGTCCTTCCAGAGTCGGCCGCTGCCAATGCAGCCGTTGCCGTGCCCACGGCGTTGGACAATTGACTCGGCGTGACTCCGGCCGGATTCTGGCTAGCTGATGTATCTGTGACCAGGCATCCCTGCGCGTCATACCAAGGCTGGCTTTGATTTCCTGCCATATAGACTGCAACACGGTGACCCAGCTCGTATTCCTCTGGACAGATCTCGTCATCGGCGTAACCTCCAAACCTTTGATGGAAGAGTGGGAGGATTGACTCAGTGTCTCCAACTGAGGACACGTTATCTAAATTGACAAGCGTGTTGTCTCCGGTTACCGAGTCGGCCACCGGGTCTGGCTCCTATGTGACTCCGCCGATGAAGCTGACGAAAGCACTGGTCCGCCCGGGTTAGATTCAGCGAGCGGATTCGACGAAGTCGGCGGTGACGTCCGGCTCTGGCCCGGTTGTCGGTTCTAAATCCGGCATATCTCATAGTAGGGGTCCTAAGCTAGGCGTCTTTGCACGATGGTAACAGGATGAACGAGGGACACAACAGGTTCGGGCTCTCTCGAAGAGATAATACCCTACGTCCTGCTTTTGATTGTATTCATATGGGGTGTAGTACAGAGTACATGTATCTACCACGAGATTGATCTAATGAATATTAGATGATCTATCGACTAGCCTGGCCTCGGTTTCTATATGCATCGGAGGCCTAGGGTTTAGGAGAGTCCTCGTCTTGGGCACCAAGTCTTTGTGCAATCTTCCTTGTATTCGTCATGGACTGCCCGAAGTGGCCCATTAGTGAACCGCCATGGGGGTCCTCGGCTCAACCCACCTGGTCGGGAGATGATGTGGTGAGTACCCCCTAGTCCAGGACACCGTCAGTAGCCCCCTGAACCGGTCTTCAAGTTGGGGACACTCCTCAATTCTTCCGAACTGTTCTTCGTCTTCGGTCGTCGGTCTTGAAAACTGGTTCAACAAATCTTCCCATCTCCGATCTTGAGGATCGCTAAGGTGTATCCGAAGAGTTCATACGTCGGGTATCTGAGGAGCCCCTTTAGGTTCTTGGACTTTATCAATGCCTTGTTCTTTTTTACACCATACCTCGGGTTCGAAGTTTTTCCCGTGCGGCGGTGTCCTCTTGCATATGGGCTCCAACGCCGGACTGTATCCGAGGTGTCTTTTGCAGCCGAGCTCCAACGCTGGTCTGCATCCGAGGTACATTTTAGCAGCCGAGCTCCAACGCCGGATAGCATCCGAGGAGGCATAGAGTACCCCGTCTTTGAAAAAGTTTGAAGGACATTATCCGAGCTTAACGCCGAAAAAGTTCTGTATGGAGCCAGCCACTCGTAGCCGAGCTTTATGCCGGACTGCTTCCGAGGTGGTGCACCACCTCGGCCTGGGGCTGATTTTTTTAGGATTGGTGCAATTTATTCTCTGCCGAGATGCATAGCCAGTAGCCCTCAAGGTGTGTGTTGGCCTAAAATCCGAGATGCACCTGAAGGATGAAATAAAACCGCAGATCCCAGTAGCCCCTGAGACTTAGGTCGATTCGTGAAATCGGCCTGATGATCGATTCCTGGCTCGGCAGCATACTGAGGAATGGAAACGTGGTGTGCATAGTCCTCGAGACTCAGGTTGGGTGCGGCCGACCAACATGAGGATTGTAATCTCCTCGAAAACTTTTTTGCACTTTGTAAATTGTCTGCAGTGAATCATCAATGCAGTAGCCCCCGAGCCTTAATTTGGGCAAAGATGGCCGAATTAAGGATCGATGTCCAGAGTAAATTGATTTTGATCACAATTTATGTGTAATGATTCCATGTATCCAAGTACTTTACATCATTAATGCTCAGATCCGCATTGTACAAAACTTTCTTGACCGACCATCGGCTTCAACCTCCTCGGCCAGTAGCCAAGGAGTGTTTTCCTACTTTATAAAGACTTTATAAGGGCAAAGATTTATGGAAAATAAGGCAATCCGGCCATACGGTTTTATAAACAAAGGTACGAGGAGAGATATGTTATATTACTATTTAACGTAAGAAACATATTCTAAAGAAAATAGTCCCGTTATCGGTTCCTTTCTTCGGGTTGTCAAGCTAAGCAGGATGATGTAACTTCACCTTCGATCTAAGTGGGAGAAAAATAGTGACGATCAATTCGGGGAAAATTCCCGAAGTATTTGGCTTTTAAAAAACTGAGATTTTCACTTCCGCCGTTGCCAACCAATTATATTCTTGAGATCGCTAGCTTTCGGCTTCACCCAGTCTGAGGTACTAACCCGGATAACCCGATAGTATCAATCACAGAGGTGCTCCCTTTTGCCCCCTAGCCGAACAATCAGGAACGTAGGGGGCAAGCACGGGAGCCAGGCAACCCAGCTTGGCCAGATCTTAAGTCAAATTGATGCATATTGTGGCTTTATAATTATTTATAGGAAGGCAGCGCTCATATATTAAATACAAACTCTTTATTCTATATATTGTTTTGACTCCGTTGTGACCGTTTATCATTTGAAAGTGGCCCATCGTCGGCTTCCACCCCTTTGTAGATGCTACGCAGGGTGTTTCCGCAGTAACAAAACAACCCTTAGCCGATGTCTCAGTGCCCGGAGGCGGTTATGTTAGCGGAAATGAGGCAATCAGATATGCGGGCTTTATAACTTTCACTTAGTCATAGGAGCTTAAAGTTGGGAGGCTAGTTACTAGCCCCCGGTTAGTGTTCGCCGGCAGCCGAGGTCAAGCCATTAACACTTCAGCCAATTTTATGAAAGGCCCACGGGGTAACCACTATCGATCTATAGTTTGACACAGTCATCGGATCGCTGACCAGTTTGTGCTCACTGTGACAGTCAGTTTTCGGCTTTCTCCACTGAGGTACTTGACCAGTTAAATCGGAAGTACAATTGCAGTGGTTCTCCCTTTGCACACCTAGCCAAACAAAGTGGAACGTAGGAGGCAAGCACAGGAGCCGGGCAACCCAACTATTGGCCGAAGACACAATTCGAAACTGATGCATATAAAGCAATAGTCGAGAACGTTTGGCCGAGGACTCCATAGAGTACCGTGGCTTTTGGTGGGTTCGGCTCTAGTCATAGCCCTCCGTTGATATTGTCGATGCTTTAAAGGCATCCGACGTTGTACTGTGAGAGTTATGCTGGAGACAAACAGTAAACCCCAAGACTCAGGTTGGGTGCGGCCGACCAACCTGAGGATCGAATCTCCTCGGGAACTAGTCCAGATGTCATGTGTGTTTCGCCAACGCCGATGTGTAGGACGACAGGAAATATGCCGAGCTGCAGGTCGGAAAAGATCTCCCGAGCTGAATTATTACGCAGGGCACCTCAGTCATGAGGATGTCCCGCCTCCTGAAAGAAAAACATACAAATAGCTTAAAAGTGCCATAAGCTCGAAAAGCCAAAAAACTTATGTAAAAACTTGACGTCCGAACTAAATCAAGTTTTTTGGTGCCAATCCAAAAATTGGTCTTAAAATTAATTTACGCTTCCGTCGTGCTTTAACATGATACATCCGATCTCCAAACTTCAAGCGGGTCAGCCTTCGGCTTCAACCTCCTATCCCGAAGGCGGAGTGCTTCTTAGGCTAGTTTAGCGAACTAAACTTAAGCGGTTTAAAGAGAAACCAGGCTATCCGGCTATTGACAACACACTCGCGTCGGAAAAAGGAGTAGTAGAAAAAGACTTTGCAACGACCAAGAACAAAATATTGATTAGAAAACGGCTCATATAAATTTAAGAGCTCCCAGTTAACATGGGAAAAGGAATTTGTTTTTAATAAACAACTTTTTTATTTAACACAAATATAATGCTTGGTCAAACCGAACAAAAATTAAAAGTTGAAAAAAATTGAGTTTGAAAGCGACTTAGCTGGTTAATGTGCTCGGCGTTGATGATGTGGTCCGAGCTTGTGGCAGGTCGAGCTCCCAGCCCCAAGCCGGTCCCGAGATGCCCAGCGAAGAGCTCGGCTTGATGAAGTGGTGGTACAACACTGCCGATATGTTGAGGCGAAGCCCTCGATCCAGCCGAGCTGACAAAGCTGTTTGGCTGGTGACGCCGAAGTCCCCGGAGTAGGTTGATGAAGAGATGGCGAAGCCCCCGGTCCAGCCGAGGTAACGGGGCAGGTCGATAAGATGACGTTGCAGCCCCCATACCAGCCGAGGTGTCGAAGCAGGTCGGCGTGGTGGACATCGGCTTGAAGAAGCAACGGCGCGGCGATGCCGACGCAGGTCGGAACTTTGTGACGCGGTCAATGCCGGCTTGAGAAGTGACTGCGCGGCGATGCTGGCGCGCCCGACCCATACAATCTGTAAGGTGACGATGTTATCTTGACAATCATTAGGGAGAGTGGTGCCGAACTCTTGGTTGGCTCGCCGAGGTGATGATCCGAGGTGGTTGTCGTTGGCGCAGTCGATGTTGGCGCAGGTCGGTAGCCATGGAGCAACGTGGTCGGGCCGGTTTGACCTCGGCGCGACGGTGAAGATCGCCTCGGAAAAGACTCAAAATTTGTGGGCACGTGTTTGAGAACAACACAAAATACCCTAGAAAAAAATTCCTTCAAAAAGGATGTCCGATAATCTGTTCATAAAAAAGATGAACTCGGGCCGGATTCGTTTTCGCGCAAAAAACAGATCCAAAACTTGATGCACTTATCGGACGCTTCCCGGAGTTTGAACGGTCGGATCGAGCTGAAATTTTGAGGGGTGGTAGATATGGGAATTCCGCAGCCGATGAACGGTTGGATTTTCCAATGGACGTCCGAGATGACTGCTGGACTCCTCGCCCTAAACTCGTCCAGATTCCCGTCCAGATTCGATAGGGCTCTGGTATATCGGAGATCGCCGGAGATTCCTCCATCAGAACGCGACGAAATTTTGCAGGATTGTGCTAGACTCAATTCCGCACGATTCCACCGAAGCAATCGTTAAAGAGACGCTCGAGGAGATGGGGACGGTGAACACGAATCCGCTATGCAGAAAAAATTGCATGATCTCGTGAGGGCAATGTTGACGTTGAGCCCGCGAGCACCATGGACGATTTTTCCATGATCCCGGATGAGATCGGAGTTGATGATGACGAAGAACTCCGTCCAAACTTGACAATCCGAAGAGAAGCCTAGTCCTCGGCCTAGCCAAGGTGACCAGTCGGCCCGGTGACGAAGACGCCGACGCTGATGATGTAGCTCGGTTCCGACGCGTAGATCGCGGTGGAGCCGATCTGAATTCTCATCGCACTGCGGCGACTACCCAGCAGACTCTCAATGAAAGCACCAATGTCGGTTCTAAATCCGGCACATCTCGTAGTAGGGGTCCTAAGCTAGGCGTCTTGGCACGATGGTAACAGGATGAACGAGGGACAAAAAGGTTTTACCCAGGTTCGGGCTCTCTCGAAGAGATAATACCCTACGTCCTGCTTTTGATTGTATTCATATGGTGTGTAGTACAGAGTACATGTATCTACCATGAGATTGATCTAATGAATATTAGATGATCTATCGACTAGCCTGGCCTCGGTTTATATATGCACCGGAGGCCTAGGGTTTAGGAGAGTCCTCGTCTTGGGCACCAAGTCTTTGTGGAATCTTCCTTGTATTCGTCATGGACTGCCCGAAGTGGCCCATTAGTGAACCGTCATGGGGGTCCTCGGCTCAACCCACCTGGTCGGGAGACGATGTGGTGAGTACCCCTAGTCCAGGACACCGTCACCGGTCCTGCCAATCATGCTGATGAAGACGTGGATCTTCCCAAAGGGAACCCGGTATCCAAACTCGATTGAGTCGGCCTCGGGACCCCAGCCGGTGTCGTCGATGTAGAGCTTCCTGCGCCGGCTTTTGGTCATCCGCCTGATCATGTAACCCTCGATCCCTCGAAGGGCTCCCTTCAAGAACTCAACACCACCATGCGCTGGCCCCACGGTGGGCGCCAACTGTTGTGGTTTTGTCACGGCAAATATCCTCGAAACAGGACTAAGTAGTGAGGCCGTCGCAACTAGGAGGTGAGTTGAAAGGGGTTGATCGAAAACGAGGGACGCAAGTTTACCCAGGTTCGGCCCCTCATGATCGAGGTAAAAGCCTACTCCTGCTTGGTTGATATTGATGATGACCTCGATTACAAATGCGGTGTTTCGCTACCTAGGTTTCGAGAGATTGTAACTTAACCCATGCGTCCCAGGAACTCCCCTTTATATAATAGGATGAGTCCCTGGTTTTACAGAAGACTCCGGGTCGTACACTTAACCCGTATCCTACTCTAGATCATGATGATATTGCTCTCCAAGTTAGGAAAACCTTTCTCCTAGGCCTCCTCGTGAACCGGCCCGCATGACTCATGTGAGAGTCGGCATCTACGGGCCGGGTCTCATTCAGGCCCCTTTAGTCCTTCCGGCCTTGGCTCCTTTGTGACCTGGAAGTAGTGTGACTCATAGAGCATGTCTAGAAACCAGGCTCAGGGCTGGGTCTCACTACACCGAGTCTCACCCGTGGGGAATATCCCCAACACCAGCATTTACCATTGTATTCCCTCGCACGAGGTATCCCTCCACCATGAATAATAAGAAGAAGCGGGATGTAGGGTATTACTCTTCGAAGGCCTGAACCTGGGTAAATTGTGCGTGCAGGCTCCATCCCGGCACTTCTGATCTCGTCAGGAACCCTACCGAGGGATCTGATGGTATTTTGCACCGTCAACGAAGGTCGTGGTGGAAGCGTCGGTCGCGTATGCTCCTGTGGTCGCCACTATTGAGTGGGCTGAGGGTTCCTCTCATTGTCTTGATGTCTTGACCATCGATTCCAATGTGGGGGCATGTTGGGATGCCCCCATTGCTGGAAGCGTCGGGTTGGTGAAGGTTGTCGCCGGGGCACCAAAGTTTGACACTCATGTTGAGGATGATGGCTTGGGGCTTGGCACCTCGTCCTCCCTGCAGCTTGAGTTGATGATGTACTTGGCGTCGTCGGATCATGGAATCTCCTCTAGATATTGTTCATCTGTCCCTGGAGTTGGTGAAATTCTGGCCACAGGTCGTCGTCACGTGGTGCGGGTGCTTCATGGTGAAGTGCAGAAAACCTATTGTCGTTGGGGAGAGATCGTCCGCCGGCTGTCGAGTTGTGGAGGCACGGTGCCCATGCACCCCTTCGATTATCGCCGATGTTGAGCGAGACTGTAGGGCTTGGTAGAATAGGCTCTTTGCATGAGCACCGCGTCCAAAACTCCTTCATGATGGCTCGCCTCACCAACTCCTTGACATTGGATGGCTCGTCTGCCCAATCATCGGGGAACAAGTCATATGGAGGGGTTAAGGTGCTCCGATAGCTGAACACCTTGTCTGCTAGGTCCCCAGGGCCGAGGGACCAATCCTCCTCTAGCACCATGCTCTGAGCGATGCGGGAAGCTATCTGCTGGTGGAGAAATTGTACCTTGCGGTACTTCCTCCTGTAGTTGCGTAGAGGATGCGGGCTTTTTGACAAACGAGGGTTGGCCATGAGCCTATGCAAGTCATGGGAGATAGCCTCCAAGCCCTCTAGAAGCTCTACCTCGGTGCACCGCGGTGTTGGTGTCGGTGGCTCCGAGTGTGTAGTCATGGTAGGGGTGTGAAGGGACGCCGCATTTGCTCTCATGTTGGCTGCCTTAGCGTGAAGGCGTTGAGCTGCCTCCACATCTCCTTTCATGTCCGCCCATATTGACTCCTTCAACAGGGCATGCGCCTCAAGCATTAGCTCGTGACGCTCCTTCTTTGCCTTGGCAGCCTCATACCTTTGCGCCTTCTTGGACTGCACAGTTTGGAACTGCGCAGGATCTTGGGCTTGGTGCATGTAGATCTTCTCGTTGAGCTCGATGATGACCATGGGTGGCATTGATCCAATCCGGATCATCACCGGTTCTGAGTTGCTGCCGCGGGAGAGTCCACCTGCACGAAAGGGGTCCTGATCAGCGGAAATCCTCGCTGATGTCTTGTCATACCACGTGCTATGTGGATTGGGAGATGGGCGAAGATGATTCTGACGACCACAGCAAAGCAGAGATGGGAGGAGAACCAGGTCCCACTGGGTGTGCCAATTTGTTTGACAAGAGTAAAATCTTTTGGCTCTGTGAGAAGGGAAGAGAAGGAGTGTGGATTTCTCTCATGCACCGGGCAAAAGACATAAGAAATTGTGGGCGTGCTAGTGTACTGAAGTACACAAAGAAAAGCTATAGGGAAAATATGCTTTTTATTAATCTCGTGTCAAGAAACAAAATTACAATATCCCTATTGACGATGCGCTCCGTGGCCTGCTAGTGCGGCCAGCCTAACTGTGGCGATGTGCGATCTCCTGGTTCCCGAGGCCTCAGAAGGCTCCTGGCTAATTTCTCCCGTGGGTTGCTCCGCGAGATACCTCCGATTAAGCCGTGTGGTCATCTTCATCATCTTTGCTTCACATTCTCCATGCATGATGATGGTGGTGGTGTGTGTGTGCGGGTGGCAGCAAAGCCCGTGTCCTCGTCGGTACACACGCCGTTCAAAACGTGGCATTGGTCTAGCCACGTCCGCCCTCGCCGTCGCGCCTTGTCGGTCTTGGCGGCGTTAATGTAGTTGGAGTTGGAGTTGCATGGGTCCTGCTCGTCTCGGACTTATTGACGATCGGTAGCGGCCTCATCGGGGTATGCAAGGGGTTCGCCTCCCGAGAGTATTTCTTTGGTGGAGACCGGCGTCGGTGTAAAACCAATGCACGCTCACATCGGTATGGCCGGTGTGGTTGGCGCCTCAACTCGGCTAGACATCGAGTATACGGTTGTCCGCCTAGACAAGGAACCACCTTACAGGGCTGTGGAATGGCGGCATCGTAGAGGTAGTGTCGCCTTGGGTAGGTGCTACACCAAAGGGTGACCTGTACATTGGCGATGCCACGGACCTATAGGCCAAGACCTGTACGCCAAGGAACTATCTGCCGTGGTGGGTGCACCTCACTTGACTGGACGCCAAGTCTATGGTAGTCCATTTTTTCAAGGACGCCGCCTGGTGAGCTCGTGGAGAGACGTCGTCATGGATGGCCGCGTCGCCTTGGGTGGGTGCTACGTCAAAGGGTGACCTTTATGCTGGCGACGCCAAGGACCTGTACGCCGAGTCCTGTGCGCCAAAGACCTGTCCGCTGTGGTGGGTGCCTCATCTCAGCTAGGCACCGTATTCGGTTGTCCACCAAGGCAAGGGCATCGCCTTACAGGGCTGAGGAGAGGTGACGTCGTAGAGGTTGCTTGTGGTGTCCTGGACTAGGGGGTGCTAACCACGTCGGCCTCCCAATCATGGGCTGGGCCGAGGACCCCCAGACACCTGATGAGTGGGCCAGTTCACCATGTCCCACGGCGTACTCAAGATGGAAACCTCCGAAGACTTGGCGCATACTCCAAGACACGTTTAAATCATCGGCATGTTTATCTCTTAATGTAACCGACCTACATGTAACCCTAGGTACCCCCGGTGTCTATATAAGCCAAGGGGTTTTAGACCATAGGGGAAGATTCATTTGCATATGATCTCGAGGTAGATCATCCTATAATTTGTACTCCATTACAATCAATATAATCAAAGCAGGACATAGGGTTTTACCTCTTTGAGAGGGCCTGAACCTGGGTAAAACATGGTGTCCCTCTTTGTCCTGTTACCATCTAGATAAGATCACCAGCTCGGGACCCCCTACCCGAGATCCGCTGGATTCAACTCCGACATTGGTGGCCCATGCAGGTCTCGCTGAGTGGTCAAAGCAGCTCGATGGCTCATCTTCAGATCAACGACAACATTGGCTATGGTAGGACCTTCTTTCCTGGATAGCTTTTTGTCTTCGGCAGTGTCACGCTCTACACTGATTCAACTGGCCACCTCGGCCAGATCAAAAACTTCTCCCTAGGCCAGACCATCAGGTTTGGAAATCTAGAGTACGCTACGGATGCCCATGGCGAACTTGTGTTTTCAGGCAAGGTGCCAGACCAGTCCGGAGACCTCGCTGGAGACTTCATGCCGATCTCAGATTCAATCTCGCATCAGGACCATGGCACAGACCATGCTTTAGATCTGGCTTCGAACCTAGAGCCGAACACTACCCCAGTAGATAAAACATCATGTTTGGCCAACGAAACCTTCGAGGCCATGTCAGTTGGGATCTCGGGCAAACTATAGCTAAGCCCGGCCTTCAGTCAGGATAAGGGCGAGGCCGACAAAGAGCTTCTGGGTGAGATGTTAGATCGGATCCAGAGCCTAGCAATCTCGGACGGTCGAACCTCGGTTTATGATCAGATCTGGGAGAAATCTGGAGGAGCTGGAATTTTCAACCCAACCTCCACCCACCTAGTCGCTATCGTCGAGGTTTTAACCGACGTTCTAGCATACACCTCTGAAGAGGCCACTGACATGGATGAAGATGTCGGCGAGATGTCAGAAACTACTTCCCTACCTACCATCACTCATACCAGCACATGGGCCGCTACCTCCACCTATGATGTATACATGGTGGACACCCCCAAGGGCAGAGGAGGAAGTGGAAAGCCTCCCAAATGCCGATGAAGGGGCCGCTATAATGGGGGCACCGACAATGGTGGCACTGGAAACGATGATACTGCTGACAACGATGCCGCTTAGGATGGCGCCGACAACCAAAACACTGGCAATGATGTCGGCGCTAGCAATAATGACGGCGATGGCATGATCAACGGGGACGAAGACGACTCCGAGGACCATGATTACTATCTGAAGTCTGTGGAGGATAGAAGCCTCGGTCCCGATGAACATGATGTTATCGACAAACCCCTTGAGGCACCTCAGCTCGAAGCATTCCGCAAGCGGTTGTCCAGCACGGCCAAGAGCATGAAGCAAAAGTCCTAGCGGCTTAAATCTAAGCAAGATGAACTTAATGACAGATGGGTCGAGCTCCTCAGGGCCGAGCAGGCGCTTGAGGGCAAGCTTGAGAAAACCGGGGCCAATCGGTCTTATCCCCGAAGGAACTTACTTCCAGAGCTAGACAAGGAAGACGAGGACAGCGTGCTATCTAAGAACGACTGGGCCGAGAAGCCCGACCGCCCTCCTCGAGGCCGAGATAGGCCAGCAGGCGGATGCAATATTATTCCCGTAGCCCCTGGGCACCGAGGAGAAGTAGATTCACCTCGGCCCTTCAAGAAATATGATCTGAGGGGGGAAAGGGCCTTTAAGGCCAGAAGCCCCACCTCGATAAATCTATAAATCTAGGGAGCGCCCACCTGCTGGACAGGTGGAACACCTAGCTTGGTTAGCCAAGAACGGCGATGTGCATCACGATACTACCAGGGTCCGAGGAGCTGCTCACCCCATGTGTTTCACCAATGAGGTCATGCAACACCAGTTCCCCGAAGGGTTTAAACCCATAAATATTGAGCAGTATGACAGAACAACGGACCCCGTGGTATGGATCGAGGACTTTCTCATGGTCGTACACATGGCAGGTGCAGATGATCTCCACGCCATAAAATATTTACCATTGAAACTAAAGGGATCGGCTCGGCATTGGCTTAATAGCCTCCCCGAAGATTTGATTGGAGTCTGGGAAGACATCGAGGATGCATTCCGAGCAAATTTCCAAGGCACTTACGTCCAACCCCCGGATGCCGACGACCTTGCCCATGGCGTACAAAAGCTGGGGGAGTCGGCCCAAAAATTCTGGACTCGGTTCTTGACCAAGAAAAACCGGATAGTACACTGCCCGGACGCTGAGGCGATAGCCGCATTCAAACACAACATCAGTGATGAATGGCTGGCCCGAGAGCTCGGACAGAAGAAGCCACGGACAATGGCCGCCCTTACACAGCTCATGACCCGATTTAGTGCAGGCGAGGACTATTGGCTGGATCGGAAGAGCAATCGCAGCGGCGACCCAGGCACCTCCGAAGTGCGTGACAGGAACAGAAAGCCTCGTCGTAACAGGAATAACAAGTGCTGTAATAGAGGAAGCAGCAGCAACGCCAAGGAGACCGTGGTTAATGCTGGTTTCAGCAACCAGCATGGCAGCAACAAAAGGAAGCCCCTTCAAGGAGGCAATGATGGTCCATCACAGTTGGACAAGATCTTGGATAAACCATGCAGCATCCACAGCACCCCCGACAAGCTAGCCACACGTACAAACCGGAATTGTTGGGTGATCCAGCAAGCCGAAAAGATTGCGGCTGACAACAAGGGCAAAGGTCAACCTTGTAATGAGGATAGAGACCAGCCAGGGCCAGGCAATGCTGGCCAGAAGCAGTTCCCTCCCGAGGTCAAGGACGTGAACATGCTATATGTCACACACGTTACCAGAAAGGAGAGGAAACGGGCGCTCCGCGATGTGTACGCCATGGAGCCGGCCGCACCAAAGTATAACCCATGGTCAGAAATCCCGATCATTTTCAACTGACGAGACCACCCGACCAGCATCTGCCATGGCGGCACATCAGCGTTGGTACTCGTTCCCATAATTGACGGCTTTCATCTGACCCGAGTCCTCATGGACGATGGCAGCAGCCTCAACTTGATATATGCAGATACAGTCAAAAAATGCATATAGACCCAACAAGGATCAAGCCAGTAATACCACCTTCAAGGGTATCATACCAGGGATTGAAGCCCAAGGCTCGGGAAGGGTGACCCTGGGCGTTGTCTTCGGCACACCCGAGAATTTTTGAAACAAAGAATTAACCTTCAACATCGTCCCCTTCAGGAGCGGCTATCACGCACTCCTTGGAAGAAATGCTTTCGCTCATTTCCACACCGTCCTGCACTACGCTTATCTAAAGCTAAAGATGCCAGGGCCCCACGGAGTCATAACAATAAATGGTAACATGGAACGCTCTCTCCGTACAGAAGAATAGACCGCGGCCTTCACGGCCGAGGTTCAAGCTGCCGAAGAAGCATCCAAGGCCCGAGCTGGATCAAGCAGCCGAGAGCCCTCAAAGTGTCCAACACCAACTCGTGCCGCATCCAACGATGACTCCGGCGTACGTCGGACACACCACAAGGATGATATGGACACTACCTTAGGCGCAGTAGGTAGTGACCCTAAATAGGGATACGTGCTCCACTTCCCCCACTACATGACCGAGGATTACGTTCATCGGGCTCATAATTTTGCGTTAAAAATTCCATGGGGACAGTGGAGCACAAACCCATCAGAGGCGACACTTCGGATAGACCGACAAAAGTGTCAAGGTCCTCGGAACTCGAGCATCTAGCTCGAAATTCACAACTCAGGCAGGACGGTAAATCACTGGCTTAGAGTTGGCTCGCGCCGTCATGGCACTGACGTGCGTACAGTCAAAAGTTGTTTGAAGCTTGACTGCATAATACCTTAGCGACAAGGCTATGTATGTTTAGAACATTTACAACGTGACCGGGAGCTAAAGATCAGCTTAAACTGATATAGCCACCTCCCATGAAGGAATGCTTTAAAGCACCCAGCCACCACTAATTGTCATTGGACAAGTGGTGGAATCGGCGGCGGAACCCCTTGGTCTTGATGAGGAGACACTGCTTGCACAGTTAAACGGAGACATACAAAGCTTAAAAACCTTGGTTCGGCAAGGATATGTGAAGAAAGCGCAATGACGACACGACACTAGACATAAAGCCGGAAGCTCGATCCTTAGCGCATTAGCTCTTCAGACCAACTTTGTGAAATCCCTTGAATCATGTATCTTTAGTTATAGATCGGATATTAGGCTAGGCCTTGTATACTATTGAATAAATAGATGCCCAAAATTTCGGGCCACCTATATGCTTATGGTGCATGCTTGTTCTCTTTTCAATATACGATTGCTATAACTTAAACGGTACCTCGTCGGATGCCTTTAAGCATCGACACCTCGAACGGGGGGCTGCGTTAAGAGCCGAACCCAACAATACACCAAGGTACTCCATGGAGTCCTCGGTAACGTCCTCGGACCTCTCGCCTATATATGCATCGATTTTGACTTGTGTCTTTGGTCAATAGCTGGGTTGTCTGGCTCCAATGTTTACCCCTTATGTTCCTGCTCAGTTCAGCTAAGGGTGTATCAGGAGCACCTCTGCGATTGTTACTACTGGTTCAACCGATCAAGTACTTCAGGTGGGTGAAGCCGAAAGCTAACTGTCACAACATGCGCTAAATCGGTCGGCATGTCAGAGGAAGTGTTAAACTAATAGCCAGTATGGTTACCTATGTAATATGGGAATGACTTTTCTTAAAACAAGCTGAAGTATTTCTAATCTGAGCTCAGGACTCCCGAGGACTCGGGTTGCACTGGGGGCTATTTATTTGCCGCCCGCCTCAAATGCTCCTACGACTAAGTGTATGTTTTAGCCTTATTGGTTTGATTGCCATGTTTTCTCTGGAATAACCGCCTCCGGGCACCGAGACGTCGGCTAAGGGTTATAATCAGATAGAAAACACCCTGAGTAGTTTCTACTTAGGGGTGGAAGCTGACGACCGGCCAACTACGCATCTCAAAAGTCTTGGTTGAGTCAAAATCAAAAGCATAAGGCAAGAAAAAGACCGGCAAGCTGGATTTACCTGTTCAAAATAGGCAACTTCAACATAATGATTTGTCTTTTACACCCACATCTTGGCATATCGAGGATACTTAGCACAAGCCTAGTTGAGATTTTCAAAAATAGACTCACGCTTGCACTTCTCTTCGGCTATCCGAGCAGCTGGCAGCACCTTCTTGAAGTACTTCTCCGGCTGCACCTCCTTGCCATGCCTCTCGGGGCATTGCCTGGCAATCTGCTCCATGTCCAGCTTCAGGTAGTAGGCCTGCACAGCCGCAAACGCCTGCCGTGCACCTTCAATGCACGTAACCTCTTTCATAGATCGGCCTGGGCACTTGCCTCTTGAAGGCGGCGCACCAGCCCGGAGAAGCTAGTCGATAGAGGATCTTTCAGCCACAAGGCCTTGCAAAGATCCTCTATGGCAGGCTTGGCAGCCCACTACAGCTCCGCCAACTTCTTCAGCTTGTTGCCGAAGACTTGGGGACGCGTCGGGTCTTGGAACTGCAGCCAGAATGCCTTCTGCTGCTTGGCCAGGTCGGCGCACGCGCCGAAGTACTGACAGGCCTCCTCCATGCTACAGGGAAGGTCCGAGAATGTGCCTGACATGCGCCATAGTCACATCAGCTCGGGGAAAGCTTGACGGCCCGAAGACACACTGCAAAAGGTAAGGCTTACCGGAGGCTATCTTCATCGCCTGCCGCAGTTCCTCCTTCACCGCATCCGCTCGGGAGGGTGCCTCCTGGCACTCTCGATCGAGCCACTTAACCTCGGCAGCATCCCTCCCCTAGGCATCCTTCAGTGCATCACATTCAGTGATGATTGTCGAAAGGTCCCCCTCCACAGTGGCGACGCGTGCCTGAGCAGCTTCACGTATTTTTTGCTCCTCGGCGAGCAACTTGGTGCTTTTCTGTGCCGACGCCTTTAGCTGCTCGGTCTCAGTCCGAGCCTTGCCAACCTCTGCCCGCACATCGGCCAGACGCTGCTCTGCCGTTGCAAAAATTAAAGAGGCAGAGTTAAAACATACATACACTCGATAAACAAGTACAGATTTTAAGGATTGATTTAAAGTTAAACATCCTTACCCTATGCTTTCTCGGCTTCCTGCTTCAGCCGAAAAGCTTCCTCCTCGGCTCAAGAAAGCCAGCACTTCACCTCTTCCAACTTCGAAGAGTTGGCTGAGGCATACGAGGTAGAAGCCTGCTCAGGATATTAAAAAAAGTGATTAAAGCAGCACCCACTTAAGACTAGATTCGATCCTCCTGTTGGTTCCTTGTGGAACCAACATGAGTCTCGGGGGCTACTGGATATTTGCGTTTCTTAAAAACAAAGGCGTCAAGCTACAATTTGACCCTCGAGCTAGTTTGGTAAACTAACTTAAGGCTCGGGGGCTACTGTAATTGCGATTCTCACCAGTTCAAGGTTTTGAACAAAGCATTTTTCTGGTATGCTTGGACGATGTTTTGACATCATCTGTAAGGGCTACTGGGTATACCTAAAGATACTTGGTATTTGAGCATATAAATAAAACAATTGCATAGTAACATACCTCAAAGCCTTTAGCCAGGACGAGGAACACCTCCATGACACCAACCTCGGCGGACCAAAACTGGTTCATAGCAGTGCCGAGGAGGGCACGCTGCTCGGGAAGGATGGAGGAGCTTGTCAAAGCAGCCTTCGCCGCACGCCGGCGCTTCTCCAGCTCGGCTCCTCCGTGTCCGAGGGGTGGGAGGGAGGTCCTCGACGCCCCGCCGTCGACTGTAGGAGGAGGGGACGTCGCCTGTCGGTCACGTGATTCTAAAACCACGAGAGCCAAGGACACTGGGGGAACAATCGCCGGATCTTCATGAACAAGGGGAAGTTCTTCCCCCTGGTCCATGACTTGACTCTCCATAGCCAAGGTTTGAACCTCGGTTATGGAGGTATTGACTCACTCCCCAGCATCAGACACCGGGGTAGGAGGGTGCGACGAGGCCTCCGTTACCTCAGGTTGAATGGGGGGCGGGATTGGCCTCCGTCTCTGAGGGGTCCCCCGAGCTCGCTGCCAGCGAGGAGCCCGAGAACTCAGTGGAGTCCTCGTCCACCAAGTCGCACTACTCCCTGTAAAGGAAGAAAGAGAAAGTGAGAACTTACAACTCACGTTACCTTGCTAAATTAAAAGAATCACCAAAAACTTACCTATGGCCTGGACGACATCCATGGCGAGGGCGGCCAGCTGGCCAGGACTCCTTAGAGGGATCCGAGTCGACGTCCTCGACACTTGGTGCCGAGGAGTGGCCTATCAGAGAGGTCTTGGCTTCTCTTGGGCGCTTGGGAGCCTGGGGGGAGGACGCCGCCTAGTCGTCCCCCGGAGCCGCTTGCATCCTCTTCCACCTTCGCGTGGTGGGGACTCGCTAGACTCCTCCTGTTGTTCCTCGGAGTCGGAGTCAGAGCCCGAGCTCGGCTGGCTCCCCACGAGGACCTCGGGAACATTGTCTCGAATATACAGGCCCTTAGAGGACCTGGTCTCCCGAGTCCCCTAGGTTTTCTTCGGTTTGACCGTGACCACGTACAGGCCCTTAGAGGACCTGGTCTCCCGAGTCCCCTAGGTTTTCTTTGGTTTGACCATGACCACGTACGGGCAATGGCGATCCGACTGATCTGGCGACGGCACGCCAGTCCTGCCATGCGGTCCATGAAATTCAATTACTCGATCAAAGACAGAATAAGTTCAACCATAAATAAAAAAGGAATAGAAAACAAACCTCGGCAGTAGGGCTTCCTCGGCTGTAGCCGAGGTCATTTCCTCCAGTCCGGAAAACATTTTCCTTGATCGAGGGCTTGAAGAGGAGCATCAGCATCCCGCCGAGGTCCTTCCCCCTATAGAGACTTCAGATCACCGAGACCTCGCTGTTCGAAACATACCTCCATAGAGGGGATGCTCGGGCCTGGAAGGGATGGACCCTGCAGTGCGGCATGATGTGGACTACATCCACCAAGGTGATGCCCTCGTCGATGAGGAACTTCACCCGATCCAGGAGGGCCTCGACCTCCTACTTCTTCCCCTAGTCTAGGTTCTTGGCCGTCCAAGAGTGCAACCTCATCAAGCGATGGCTGAGAAAGTAGGGACTCCTTCCCTGTCCCCCGATGGCACGTTGGCCATGTAGAACCACTTCTCCTGCCATTCTTTCACCGTCTCGATGAACTTGTCTGGCAGCCACGGAATGCCATTGAACTTGCTGATCATGGCTGCTACTTGTGAGCTGTGTTGGGATTTTCCCTGAAAAGGAAAGGAGATGCAGTACAGTAACGGATAAGTATTTCTCTTAGTTAGAGAACCAAGGTTATCAATCCAGTAGGATACTACCACAAACACCTGTAAGCAAACACCTACACACAAGAACAAATACTTGCACCCAACGCGGGCAAGAGGGTTGTCAATCCCCTTGTACTCGTTAATTGCAAGGATTAAATCTGATAGTGGTGGATAAATAAATTGCAAAGTAAAATAAAAGTAAATAAATTGCAGCAAGGTATTTAGGGTTTTAGTAATATGGTTTGGATGGACCCGGGGGCCATAGCTTTCACTAGAGGCATCTCTCTCAAGAACGAATCATACGGTGGGTGGACAAATTACTGTTGGGCAATTGATAGAAAAGCACATAGTTATGATGATATTCATGGCATGATCCTGTATATAGGCAATACGTCCATGATAAGTAGACCGACTCCTACCTGCATCTACTACTATTACTCCACCAATCGACCACTATCCAGCATGCATCTATGGTATTAAGTTCATAACAAACGGAGTAACGCTGTAAGCAAGATGACATAATGTAGACAAAGTAAAACCAATCAATATGATTAAACACCATCGTTTTACCCTTAGTGGCAGCAATACAAATACGTGCCTCGCTACCCTTTCTATCACTGGGTGAGGACACCGCAAGATTGAACCCACTACTAATGCACCACTTCCATTGCAAGATCTATTCATCAACTTGGCCAAAAATAACTCATAGACCGGAAAGCATTACATAGCTATTACAATCATACATAATAAAGTTCAGAAATAATAACTCAATTACTTTCAATGAATAATCTGATCATAAACTCACAATTCATCGGATCCCAACAAACACACCGCAAAAGCTGATTACATCGGAATAATCTGATAGAACTCCGAAGAGCACATGGTATTGAAGAGCAAAGAGAGAGAGAGAGAGCCATCTAGCTACTGCTATGGACCCGTAGGTCCTGTGGGAACTACTCACATGTCATCGGAGAGGCAGCAAGGTTGATGTAGACCCCCTCCGTGATTGATCCCCCCTCCGGCAGATCACCAGAAAAGGCCTCCAGATGGGATCATGGAGAATAGAGACTTGTGGCGGCAGAGAACTTGTTTCATCTAGATATCTGGTGGTTTTGGAATATTAGAGAATTTATAGCGCTAGAATTCACTACTAGGAAAAGGGCTATAGATGATATGGCCACTAATGGCGCACCAGACATGTGGAGCGCCACTACTATATACTAATGGCGCACCATGTGTTGGTGCGCCATTAGTGTCCAAATACTAATGGCGCACCACATCCACGGTGCGCCATTAGTAACAATTTTTTTTTCAAAACTAGTAATGGCGCACCAGTGGATAGTGCGCCATTACTAGTTAAACTAGTAATGGCGCACCACATCCACGGTGCGCCACTAGTAATATTTTTTCAAATATTTTTTCAATTTGTTTTTTTTTCAAAACTAGTAATGGCGCACCAGTGGATAGTGCGCCATGGGGGGGGGGGGGGGGGGGGGGGGGGGGGGGGGGGGGGGGGGGGGGGGGGGGGGGGGGGGGGGGGGGGGGGGGGGGGGGGGGGGGGGGGGGGGGGGGGGGGGGGGGGGGGGGGGGGGGGGGGGGGGGGGGGGGGGGGGGGGGGGGGGGGGGGGGGGGGGGGGGGGGGGGGGGGGGGGGGGGGGGGGGGGGGGGGGGGGGGGGGGGGGGGGGGGGGGGGGGGGGGGGGGGGGGGGGGGGGGGGGGGGGGGGGGGGGGGGGGGGGGGGGGGGGGGGGGGGGGGGGGGGGGGGGGGGGGGGGGGGGGGGGGGGGGGGGGGGGGGGGGGGGGGGGGGGGGGGGGGGGGGGGGGGGGGGGGGGGGGGGGGGGGGGGGGGGGGGGGGGGGGGGGGGGGGGGGGGGGGGGGGGGGGGGGGGGGGGGGGGGGGGGGGGGGGGGGGGGGGGGGGGGGGGGGGGGGGGGGGGGGGGGGGGGGGGGGGGGGGGGGGGGGGGGGGGGGGGGGGGGGGGGGGGGGGGGGGGGGGGGGGGGGGGGGGGGGGGGGGGGGGGGGGGGTTTTATATGAAAAATCATCTACTCGAAAAGTTACATCCGAATTTAACGGGGGGAACCCCGTTAAACATTTTCAAAATCCCCAAAAACCTAACAGAAAAAAGTTATGGGGCTTTTAAGATCTAGAGGGAAAAAATGGAAAAAAATTCAAACTTACTAGTGGCGCACCGTTTGCTAGGTGCGCCACTAGTAACAGAAAAAAAATTGGTTTCGAAAAAAAAATTGGAATTTTTTTTCAAAATATGATTCGTAATATGACCGGGAAGTTTGAAATATTTTTTCAAAATTTCATCATACTCATGAACATGAACAAAGTCCTAGATATCAACAAGGTTTAATAGGATTGATATGATAGATATATCAACAAGTGCCTGTGAAGTGAGCTGGTGCTGGGGTTGGATAGAACTGCGAAGTTAAGCCTGCTCGGGCTGGAGTAGTGTAAGGATGGGTGACCTTCCGGGAAGTTTGACCACAGAGTGCGATTTGACTTGAGATTAAGCATATTGACCCAAGATTAAGCCATAGTGACCCGAGATTAAGAAAAAAACGAAAAAAAAAATTTAAAAAAAAAATTGAAAAAAAAATTTCTAAAAAAAATTAAAAAAAAATTGTTACTAATGGCGCACTTCGATGTGGTGCGCCATTAGTATACCAGATACTAATGGCGCACCTGTGGGATACTAATGGCGCACCTGTGGTGCGCCATTAGTATCTGGTATACTAATGGCGCACCACAGGTGCGCCATTAGTAAAAAATTCTAATGGTGTGGTGCTAGTGGCGCACCTGTAGTGCGCCATTAGTAGCGAAAACAGGTGCGCCACTAGCAGGCCTTTTCCTAGTAGTGATTAGGTCAATCGGAGCCACAGGGGGCCCACAAGGCATCATGGCGCCCCCCAGGGGCGTGCCCTGTTAACTTGTCGCCCCCTCGTCTGGCCTCTGGTCCTCCCCCGAAGCTTCTGGGGTCTCTTTTGTCCCAGAAAAAATCATCAAAAAGTTTCATGGTATTTGGACATCATTTGGTAGGGATTTCCTGATAAACCAAAAACAAGCAGAAAACAGCAACTGGCACTGGGCACTAGGTTAATAGGTTAGTTCCCAAAAACAATATAAAATTGCATATAAAGTATATAGAATTGATAATAAAATAGCATAAAACAATCAAAAATTATAGATACTTTGGAGACATATCAGCATCCCCAAGCTTAATTCCTGCTCGTCCTCGAGTAGGTAAATGATGAAAATAGAATTTTTGATGTTGAATGCTACCTAGCATGTCTATCATGTAATTCTCTTGCGGTATGAATATTGAGAAACGATGAAGTAATTGAAATCAACATAATAATATGCGTGAATACTAACTCATAATCATTACCCTTCAAAATATACGATGCTTAGCGAGTGTTATCCCTACTCATTTAAGAATGTAACCATAGCATGGCTCGGTCTTCCTCACATAAGTACAAATCGTTGAGCACCCCGGTGTTAAACCAAGCAATTGTATCATACCTTTTCACGCGCTTTAGAATTTTCAACTTCACTCAATATACGAGCGTGAGACATGGACTTGGCACTACGAGTGGAATAGAATATGGTGGTAAAGGTTTATGAAGGAAGACAAAAACTGAAGAAAGGCTCGCATCAACTCAGCGAATCATTAGGCAATGGAGAGGCCTAGCAATCGATATCAATGCGATGAGTAGGGATTGCCATGCAACGGATGCACTAGAGCTATAAGTGTTTGAAAGCTCACAACTAAAACTAAGTGGGTGTGCATCCAACTTGCTTGCTCATGAAGACCTCAGGCATTTGAGGAAGCCCATCATCAGAATATACAAGCCAAGTTCTATAATGTAAAAATTCCCACTAGTATATGAAAGTGACAAATCATGGAGACTCTCTATATGAAGAACATGGTGCTACTTTGAAGCACAAGTGTGGTAAAAGGATAGTAGCATTGCCCCTTCTCTCTTTTTTTCTTTTTTTTTCTTTTCATTTTTTTAGAACAATATCATGAACCTCATCCCCACTTTTGTAAGGACACATTAGTCTCCATCATTCTTTACCTCACTGGGACAATGCTCTAATAATGGTCATCACACTTCTTTTTACTTACAACTCGATATTACAACTCGATAACTGGAACAATATGACTCTATATGAATGCCTCTGGCAGTGTACCAGGATGTGCAATGATCTAGTCTAACATGTATTACGATGATGAACGGTGGCTTTGCCACAAATATCATGTCAGCTCTATATGATCATGCAAAGCAATATGATGATGAACACACATGTCATGTGGATAGTAACCATGGAAGTTGCATGGCAATATATCTCGGAATGGCTATGGAAATGCCATGATAGGTAGGTATGGTGGCTGTTTTAAGGAAGATATAACGAGGCTTATGTGCGATAGTGCGTATCATATCACGGGGTTGGATGCACTGGCGAAGTTTGCACCGACTCTCGATGTGAGAAAGGGCAATGCACAGTACCGAAGAGGCTAGCAATATGTGGATAGGTGGGAGTGCCGTATTAGTCCATGAACTCGCATTAGTCATAAAGAACTCATATACTTATTGTGAAAGTTTTATTAGCCCTCAAAGCAAAGTATTCTCGCATACCCCAAGGGAGGAGGTTGGTAGGAGTTAACCATCACGCGCCCCCAATTTAACAGCACAAGGGATTTCGGGGAGGAATAAATATGCTCCAACTTCCCCGCCATGCCATGACGGACACCTTAACTGAGTAGTCATAACAAACTTTAATATCGATATTATTACTTACCAATGATTATGAACTAATACCCTTTCATATTATGACATCGATATAATTAAAACATGGTTTCATATTCAGTGATCTACATGAATGTTTTTATTATATCACTCCTACATACCTATCATTTTCAGACTAGTCATTATAACCCGTGCGAATTACCACTTCCTAATCAAGAAACTCTCAAAAAGATTTAAGTGAAGCATGAGAGTGTAAAGTATTTCTATAAAATATGCCTACCGCCGTGCTCGAAATATATAAGTGAAGCACATGAGCAACTGCCTAGCTCAAAAGATATAAGTGAAGCACATAGAGTATTCTAACAAATCATCCCAAAGACTTTACTTGGCACAAACACTAATTAAAAGATAAAAACACAATAATTACAGAGGGAACAATTATGTTTGCACACAAAAACATAAAATAAAAATTATAAAAAGGATAAATATTGGGTTGCCTCCCAACAAGCGCTATTGTTTTATGCCCCTAGCTAGGCATAATGCATAGTTTCAAGTATTATCGCCTTTGTCACCCAATTCCTTTGGGATCGAGTCCTCCAAAATGTTCCTCATTAAATATCTACTCTCATATTCTACTTTCCCGGTAGGTGAGCTTAAATAGTTGAAGGGACTTTGTTTGGTAATTTTAACATTCATAATCTCAAGCTCCGAATCATCACCATAGAGATCCTCATATAAAACCTGGATTTCATCATCAATAGGATCTCTAGCGGTGTTTTCAAACCATTCTTCACTAAATCCCTCATCAATTCCTTTGGTGATCCATTCAAATTTATCACAAGTGTTGTGGTACAAGGCTTTGATTAATTCCGATTGGGGAACTTTCCTCCTAATGTTCTCACCATACGCATGATAATCATTAGATTCAAACCTATGCATAGTGTCTTTGTCATGAAGGATTTCTTCTATGGGAGGATGATCTAAATCTATTTTATAGAAGGCAAAAATGTCCCTAGCCTCTCTGATTATGAAATCAAATTCATGCATAAGAATGATAGTAACAATCTTTTTAGTTCTTGGATCATGGATATTGGTAACTTCAAGGAACATTTTTTGTAAAATAGGATGAATATGCAAGAGCTTCCTTTCTAGTTTAACCACAAGCATAGCAATGGCATCCACATAGCAATTTGTTTTATCAATGATAGATCATTTAACTAATGGAATGACTCCCGTGCAATTAAAGAATTCTTGGATGACATTCTTTCCGATTATGTTCCCGCTACCCACATGATAAGTTTTAGTTTATAAAATTATGGGACCTTCATCATGGTGAACTTCATTTTCAGGAGGATCATGGTTAAGATCAAACAATATAGGTTTTCCCTCATAGGATTCATTAGAACGACCCTGACGAGCACTTTCAACAATAACTTTGTCAAACTTAGACATGATAGCAACTTCAAGCAAGCAAAACAAAATATTTTTGTGTTTTTAGTTTTTATAGCAAGACTAATAACAGCTAATAAAAGCTAATAAAAAGTAAAAAAGTAAATGATAATGTGAATGCAAGTGTTTTGAGTTGTTTGGATAAACCTCCCCGGCAATGGCGCCAGAAATTATTCCTACTACTTGTGAGCTGCGTTGGGATTTTCCCTAAAGAGGAAGAGAGATGCAGTACAGTAATGGATAAGTATTTCCCTTAGTTAGAGAACCAAGGTTATCAATCCAGTCGGAGACTACCACAAACACCTGTAAGCAAACACCTACACACAAGAACAAATACTTGCACCCAACACGGGCAAGAGGGTTGCCAATCCCCTTATACTCGTTAATTGCAAGGATTAAATCTGATAGTGGTGGATAAATAAATTGCAAAGTAAAATAAAAGTAAATAAATTGCAGCAAGGTATTTAGGGTTTTAGTAATATGGTTTGGACGGACCCGGGGGCCATAGCTTTCACTAGAGGCATCTCTCTCAAGAACGAATCATACGGTGGGTGGACAAATTATTGTTGGGCAATTGATAGAAAAGCGCATAGTTATGACGGTATTCATGGCATGATCATGTATATAGGCATTACGTCTGTGATAAGTAGACCAACTCCTACCTGCATCTACTACTATTACTCCACCAATTGACTACTATCCAGCATGCATCTATGGTATTAAGTTCATAACAAACGGAGTAACACTGTAAGCAAGATGACATAATGTAGACAAAGTAAAACCATTCAATATGATTAAACCCCATCGTTTTACCCTTAGTGGCAGCCAATGTTCAAGAAATCGTTAACTGGTAGATGCTCGGTCGGTTTAGGAGTAGCGATTAATCGGTGAATCGGCCTATTAACTGGATTAATCGGTCGACCATTAATCGGTAGATTGAATAGGAACCTACCAACATATATCTAGTTTTTTTCATGTATTATGCTATACTCTCATGCTCCTAGCTATGTAATACATGAAAACATGCTACCCTGCACATATAAAAAGCATAGAGAAGAGGGAAAATTATTAATCCTAGCTATTAAGGAGCGGGATGGGGCTGGAAGGGGTTACGAGCCAAAAATTTGGGCTTTGTTTGCCCACCCGTTAATGGGCCAGCAGGGATTAATCGGCATGACACTTGATTAATTGGTCTAACAGGCCAATTAATTGGTCTGACAAGTTAACGCGATGAATATGTGTTATTCGATTCGGCCACGCAATGAGTAGTGATTAACTGGCCTGTTAACTGATTAATCGGGTGAATTCTTGAACAGTGGTGGCAGCAATAGAAATACGTGCCTCGCTACCCTTTCTGTCACTGGGCGAGGACACCGCAAGATTGAACCCACTACTAGTGCACCACTTCCATTGCAAGATCTATTCATTAACTTGGCCAAAGATAACTCATAGATCGGAAAGCATTACATAGCTATAACAATCATACATAATAAAGTTCAGAAATAACTCAATTACTTTCAATGAACAATCTGATCATAAACCCACAATTCATCGGATCCCAACAAACACAGTGCAAAAGCTGATTACATCGGAACAATCTGATAGAACTCGGAAGAGCACATGGTATTGAAGATCAAAGAGAGAGAGAGAGAGAGCCATCTAGCTACTGCTATGGACCCGTAGGTCGTGTGGGAACTACTCACACATCATCAGAGAGGCAGCAAGGTTGATGTAGACCCCCTCTGTGATTGACCCCCCCTCCGGTAGATCACGGGAAAAGGCCTCCAGATGGGATCATGAAGAACAGAGACTTGCGGCGGCGAAGAACTTGTTTCGTCTGGATATTTGGTGGTTTTGGAATATTAGAGAATTTATAGCACTGGAATTAGGTCAATCAGAGCCACGGGGGGCCCACAAGGCATCATGCCCCCCCCAAGGGTGCGCCCTATTGCCTTGTCGCCTCCTCGTCTGGCCTCTGGTCCTCCCCCGAAGCTTCTGGGGTCTCTTTTGTCCCAGAAAAAATCATCAAAAAGTTTCGTGGCATTTGGACTTTGTTTGGTAGGGATTTCTTGATAAACCAAAAACAAGCATAAAACAGCAACTGGCACTTGGCACTAGGTTAATAGGTTAGTTCCCAAAAATAATATAAAATTGCATATAAAGTATATAGAATTGATAATAGAATAGCATGAAACAATCAAAAATTATAGATACATTGGAGACGTATAAATGGCTCCTCCGCACTCTATGATCTGGCCATCGTTGGTCTGCGGTTTGACACAGAACAACTTGAGCAAGAGCCCAAAATGGGGCTCAACCTAGAGAAATACCTCACAGAAGACGATGTAGGAGGCGATGTGGAGGATGGAGTTGGGCGCCAGATGATGGAATTGGAGGCCATAGAAGTACATGAGGTCCTAGAGTAAAGGATGGATCAAAAAACCCAAACCTTGGATGAGGTGGGAGATGAATACGACACGCTCGCCCTCCTGAGGTTCTGGAATTCAGGAGGCGGAACGAAGGGCATGTCCAACGAGCGGCGAGCGGCACTTGACCTCATCCTGGGACAGTAGGTAGCCACTCGCCTGAAGCTCGATGATGTTGCCGGCAGTGACAGTGGAAGGAAGCCACAGCCCCCTCTTGCTGGCCGCCTTCTCCTCGGCCACCGCCACCGCGGCACCCTTGCCCTTGCCTGCCATCGAGGACGGGAAGGAGGTTGGGAGAGGATGGAAAGGATGGAACTGAGCTCTGTGCTTTTGGGCGCTGGAGCTTGTGTGATTTGGGCGCACGAGGCAAGGAAGAAAGCAAAGAAATAGATTGGATTCATCCACATCCTGTTTATAAGCCAGTAAAAAATACCAAAGGGCGCGATACTGTGCGGTAATTTCGCCGGTTACCAACACAACGAGCATTTTGTACGCACGTAAGTCGAGGAATTTTGTTAATAACGCCGCCAAAAATCCAGAGCATGATCCTTTATTGACGGGACGTGCCAATAGCAGCGGCCTTGAGCTGCGCTAAAACTTGGCATAAATGCTGCTGATGGGGCCTTTCAGTTCTATAGTACACAGGGACGGTTCGGTTTTTGGTCAAAGTTGTCAGAACATGGACCAATCGACTCACCCACACCAGCACTGGGAGACTTCACCATTAAGCTACCTAGGCCTGGATAGGGTCTTTGGATCTGATGAAAAGGAAGAACACTTTGAGGGGGCTTGGTTGGAGCTCCTCGGATGTCCAAGGTATATCGCTTCTCGGGCTAAAACATGGTTACAATAGAGGAAAACGCATAAGGGGATGATGAACCAGTTTGCAAGGCCGAAGATCAGCAACAGAGGACGAGCCATCCAAGGACCAATCCTCAGCTTGGAAAACCAGTTCAGGGGCTACTGATGGTGTCCTAGACTAGGGGGTGCTAACCACGTCGACCTCCCAATCATGAGCCGGGCCGAGGACCCCCAGACACCCGATGAGTGGGACAGTTCACCATGTCGCACGGCGTACTTAAGATGGAAACCTCCAAAGACTTGGCGCATACTCCAGAACACATTTAAATCATTGGCATGTTTCTCACTTAATGTAACCGACCTACATGTAACCCTAGGTACCCCCAGTGTCTATATAAGCCGAGGGGTTTTAGACCATAGGGGAAGATTCATTCACATACGATCTCGAGGTATATCATCCTGTACTTTGTACTCCATCACAATCAATATAATCGAAGTAGGACGTAGGGTTTTACCTCTTCAAGCAGGCCTGAACCTGGGTAAAACACAGTGTCCCTCTTTGTCCTGTTACCAACTAGCTATGATCACCAGCTCGGGACCACCTACCCGAGATCCGCCGGATTCAACTCCGACAGTTGCGTCGCCTTGTCTCAGCTAGACGCCATATTCGGTGGTCTGCCATGACAAGGGCGCCGCCTCACGGGGCAGAGGAACGATGGCGTCGTAGAGGCCACGTCGCCTTGCGCGGGTGCAACGCCAAAGGGTGACCTGTATGCCGAGACATGTACGTCAAGGACCTGTCTGTCATGGTGGGTGCGCCTTGTCTCAGCAAGATGTCGTAGTCGGTGGTCTGTCAGGACAAGGGCATCGTGACCTGTACACCATGACCTGTTCATCACAAAGGAGGGACCGGTCTTGGGATACGTCATCGCGAGCTCCAGTTCCGCCACACTGTCTCCTCCGAAAAAGCGTGGGGAAAGACATGTACGCCGGTGACCTGTTCCGCCACGCCGTCTCCGCCGAGAAGCGTGACGCCAGACCTGTTCCACCGTGATCGGAACGCCATGGAACTGTGCACTAGAGACCTATTCGCCATGGCTCTATCTCGGGCTACATCGTCGCGAGCTCCGGTTCCGCCAGGACGTCTGCTCCGAGAATGCATGGTGGAAGATCCATCCACCGCTATCGGAACGTCATGGACCTGTGCACCAGAGACCTGTTCATCATGACCTGTGCATGAAGGACCTATGCATTGTGACCTATGAACCATGACCTGTTCATCAAGGACATGTAGGCTGGCATGGTAGAGCACCGGAGCTAGCAGCTGGGCTACGTCGTTGGTGAGGTTCGGCTTGTCTTGAGTCATCTCCAACCAAGATCATGACGCATGAAGAAGGGCTTGGTGTAGACAAGCTCCGGCGGTGTCGGTGTAGTCTCCTGGTCCGGTGAAGTCATCTCCGGTGGCGGGATCACGCGAGCGTTGTCTCCGGCGACAGGCACGTACTCTCCGTTGAAAGCACATTTGCTCCCTTGGTGGTTTTGGTAATTTATGTCAACGTACATGTTGTTGGACTAACACTTTCATCTAGTATATTTCAGGAAAGTTCAACATTCGCATGGCAAGGACTAGTGAATGTGGACCCCTCAAAATGCTAAGGACATGGATTGGCAAAAGTTTCAAGACTCTGAATTTTTGGTTAAGTGATCAAAGATCACATTGAGTCCATAGGAAAGCCAATACTATTAAAAGGGGATGAGGTTTTGATCATGACTTAATTGCTCAAGTGCTTAGAGATATTGCTCCAAAACCCTCAACCACATTCTCCAAAACACATCTGTCCAAAATCTAAGTTGCCAACTCGGTCCCACTGAATTATATATATCCGGACCCACCGAGTTCATCTGGACAGTGCCACAGCCAAAACCCTAACAAGTCGGATCAACCAAAATGGATCTCGGTTTCACCGAGATGGCTTGACCAAGTTTCTGTAATGAAGTTGTTTCACTTCGGAGTCACCAAGTTGAAACGATCGGAATTACCGAAACCAAGTCCTGCCCTAGCCATTGCACTTCGGTCGCTCCGAGATGTTATAATTGGTCTCACCGAGAAGCCTAAAGTTCAAATCTTTTACACAGGTCGGTCTCACCGAGATTTTGCTTCAATGTCACCGAGTTGGGTCAAAAGCTTGTAACGGTTGGATTCTTGGTGAAGGCTATTTATACCCCTCCACTCCCCCTCATTTCGTGATAGAGCCATCAGAATGAAACTACACTTCCACCATTCATTTTCTGAGAGAGAACCACCTGCTCATGTGTTGAGATCAAGAGATTCCAATCCTACCATTTGAACCTTGATTTCTAGCCTCCCCAAGTTGTTTTCCACTCCAATCCCTCTCCTACCAAAGCCAAATCAGCGAGAGAGCGATTGAGTGTTGAGGATACTATCTTTTGAAGCACAAGAGGAAGGAGTTCATCATCAACAACACCATCTATTACCTTTTAGAGAGTGGTGTCTCCTAGATTGGTTAGGTGTCACTTGGGAGCCTCCAAGATCATGTGGAGTTGAACCAAGGACTTTGTAAGGCAAGGAGATCGCCTACTTCGTGAAGATATACCCCAAGTGAGGCTAGTCCTTCGTGGACGGAAGCCATGGTGGAATATACAAGGTTGCTTCTTCGTGGACCCTTCATGGGTGGAGCCCTCCATGGACTCGCGCAGCCGTTACCCTCCGTGGGTTGAAGTCTCCATCAACGTGGATGTACGATAGCACCACCTATCAGAACCATGCCAAAAATCACCGTGTCTTCATTGCATTTGATCTTCCTATCTCTACCCTCTTTACTTTCCTTGCAATTGCATGTTGTACTATTTTCGCTGCCTTATCTCTAGATATGCATGTGTAGAAAGTATTGGTAGTATCTTAACTTGTGCCAACATCTGCCTAAATTTAAAGAAAACTAAAAATTGCACCTTTGGCTTGTTAAGTGTTTATTCACCCCCCCCGGGGGGGGGGGGGGGGGGGGGGGGGGGGGGGGGGGGGGGGGGGGGGGGGGGGGGGGGGGGGGGGGGGGGGGGGGGGGGGGGGGGGGGGGGGGGGGGGGGGGGGGGGGGGGGGGGGGGGGGGGGGGGGGGGGGGGGGGGGGGGGGGGGGGGGGGGGGGGGGGGGGGGGGGGGGGGGGGGGGGGGGGGGGGGGGGGGGGGGGGGGGGGGGGGGGGGGGGGGGGGGGGGGGGGGGGGGGGGGGGGGGGGGGGGGGGGGGGGGGGGGGGGGGGGGGGGGGGGGGGGGGGGGGGGGGGGGGGGGGGGGGGGGGGGGGGGGGGGGGGGGGGGGGGGGGGGGGGGGGGGGGGGGGGGGGGGGGGGGGGGGGGGGGGGGGGGGGGGGGGGGGGGGGGGGGGGGGGGGGGGGGGGGGGGGGGGGGGGGGGGGGGGGGGGGGGGGGGGGGGGGGGGGGGGGGGGGGGGGGGGGGGGGGGGGGGGGGGGGGGGGGGGGGGGGGGGGGGGGGGGGGGGGGGGGGGGGGGGGGGGGGGGGGGGGGGGGGGGGGGGGGGGGGGGGGGGGGGGGGGGGGGGGGGGGGGGGGGGGGGGGGGGGGGGGGGGGGGGGGGGGGGGGGGGGGGGGGGGGGGGGGGGGGGGGGGGGGGGGGGGGGGGGGGGGGGGGGGGGGGGGGGGGGGGGGGGGGGGGGGGGGGGGGGGGGGGGGGGGGGGGGGGGGGGGGGGGGGGGGGGGGGGGGGGGGGGGGGGGGGGGGGGGGGGGGGGGGGGGGGGGGGGGGGGGGGGGGGGGGGGGGGGGGGGGGGGGGGGGGGGGGGGGGGGGGGGGGGGGGGGGGGGGGGGGGGGGGGGGGGGGGGGGGGGGGGGGGGGGGGGGGGGGGGGGGGGGGGGGGGGGGGGGGGGGGGGGGGGGGGGGGGGGGGGGGGGGGGGGGGGGGGGGGGGGGGGGGGGGGGGGGGGGGGGGGGGGGGGGGGGGGGGGGGGGGGGGGGGGGGGGGGGGGGGGGGGGGGGGGGGGGGGGGGGGGGGGGGGGGGGGGGGGGGGGGGGGGGGGGGGGGGGGGGGGGGGGGGGGGGGGGGGGGGGGGGGGGGGGGGGGGGGGGGGGGGGGGGGGGGGGGGGGGGGGGGGGGGGGGGGGGGGGGGGGGGGGGGGGGGGGGGGGGGGGGGGGGGGGGGGGGGGGGGGGGGGGGGGGGGGGGGGGGGGGGGGGGGGGGGGGGGGGGGGGGGGGGGGGGGGGGGGGGGGGGGGGGGGGGGGGGGGGGGGGGGGGGGGGGGGGGGGGGGGGGGGGGGGGGGGGGGGGGGGGGGGGGGGGGGGGGGGGGGGGGGGGGGGGGGGGGGGGGGGGGGGGGGGGGGGGGGGGGGGGGGGGGGGGGGGGGGGGGGGGGGGGGGGGGGGGGGGGGGGGGGGGGGGGGGGGGGGGGGGGGGGGGGGGGGGGGGGGGGGGGGGGGGGGGGGGGGGGGGGGGGGGGGGGGGGGGGGGGGGGGGGGGGGGGGGGGGGGGGGGGGGGGGGGGGGGGGGGGGGGGGGGGGGGGGGGGGGGGGGGGGGGGGGGGGGGGGGGGGGGGGGGGGGGGGGGGGGGGGGGGGGGGGGGGGGGGGGGGGGGGGGGGGGGGGGGGGGGGGGGGGGGGGGGGGGGGGGGGGGGGGGGGGGGGGGGGGGGGGGGGGGGGGGGGGGGGGGGGGGGGGGGGGGGGGGGGGGGGGGGGGGGGGGGGGGGGGGGGGGGGGGGGGGGGGGGGGGGGGGGGGGGGGGGGGGGGGGGGGGGGGGGGGGGGGGGGGGGGGGGGGGGGGGGGGGGGGGGGGGGGGGGGGGGGGGGGGGGGGGGGGGGGGGGGGGGGGGGGGGGGGGGGGGGGGGGGGGGGGGGGGGGGGGGGGGGGGGGGGGGGGGGGGGGGGGGGGGGGGGGGGGGGGGGGGGGGGGGGGGGGGGGGGGGGGGGGGGGGGGGGGGGGGGGGGGGGGGGGGGGGGGGGGGGGGGGGGGGGGGGGGGGGGGGGGGGGGGGGGGGGGGGGGCTCTCACACTTACCGTGTCTACAACAACTTCACTCAAAAAGTTGAAGAGACGGTAGATGTGAAGTTTGATGAGACTAATGGCTCGCAAGTCGAGCAATTGCCAATTGATGCAGGAGATCAAGAATCATCGGAAGCAATCCAAGACTTGTCTATTGGCAAGATTTGCCTATGGAGGTGAAGGAGAGTACTTCGTCTATTCAAGTGGAAGCCTCAACCTCACATCAAGGTGAACCACAAGTTGACATGGAGGCATCCACAAGTGGAACTCACCAAGACGATGGAAACGAGGAACTGCGACAAGAAGATCCACCACGACCTCCATCTCCACCACCTCAAGAGAACGACAACGTCAACCCAAATTAAGTGGAAGAAGATGATGATGACGAAGCTGCTCCACAACCCAAGCGAAAGCTACCTCGAGTTAGAGCAAGAATCGACAACAATCATCCCGTTGATCAAATCCTTGGCGACATCAAATCCGGGAGAATCACTCACTCTAAATCTTGTTTAGCTAACTTTTGTGAGCATTACTCATTCATCTCTAGTATTGAGCCTATGAAGGTTGATGAAGCCCTCGAAGACCTGGATTGGGTGAATGCTATGCATGAAGAACTACACAACTTCGAGAGGAATCAGGTTTGGACATTGGTTGAGAAGCCCAAAGATGAGAAAAACGTCATCGGAACGAAATGGGTGTGTTGGAGCAAGCAAGATGAGGATGGACAAGTTGTACGCAACAAGGCTCGCCTAGTGGCTCAAGGCAACACTCAAGTCAAAGGTATGGACTATGGTGAGACCTATGTCCCCGTTGCTAGACTTGAGTCCATTCGCATTCTTCTTGCTTATGCCAATCACCATGATATCACCCTTTATAAAATGGATATTAAAAGTGCTTTCTTGAATGGTGAAATTGAGGAGGAAGTTTATGTCAAACAACCTCCCAGCTTTGTTAATCCCAAGAAACCAAACCATGTCTATAAACTTCATTAAGCTCTTTATGGTCTTAAACAATCCCCTAGAGCTTGGTACAAATGTTTAACAACGTTCTTACTTGAGAAAAGGTTTGAAATTGGAAAAATTGGGGGGGGGGGGGGGGGGGGGGGGGGGGGGGGGGGGGGGGGGGGGGGGGGGGGGGGGGGGGGGGGGGGGGGGGGGGGGGGGGGGGGGGGGGGGGGGGGGGGGGGGGGGGGGGGGGGGGGGGGGGGGGGGGGGGGGGGGGGGGGGGGGGGGGGGGGGGGGGGGGGGGGGGGGGGGGGGGGGGGGGGGGGGGGGGGGGGGGGGGGGGGGGGGGGGGGGGGGGGGGGGGGGGGGGGGGGGGGGGGGGGGGGGGGGGGGGGGGGGGGGGGGGGGGGGGGGGGGGGGGGGGGGGGGGGGGGGGGGGGGGGGGGGGGGGGGGGGGGGGGGGGGGGGGGGGGGGGGGGGGGGGGGCGACCCAGTGGCGGGGCCCACTGGTGCCACGTCGGCGACGTCGCCGGAGCGACGCCGGCGACCTCAAAACGCGGCGGCGACGCACGGGCTTCATCGGAAAAGCCCTACGGGGCACCGTTCGGCACGCGGGTGGGCTCGTTCGAACGAGCGCTTCACCCCGCGTCGAACGGGAGTGGTGGCCGGAGCTGGAACGGCCGGAAACGGCGCCGGCGAGCGGCGGAGCGGACGCTGGAGATCGGCCATCGTCGGATTCGGAGTTCCAGCGCGCTAAGCGAGTGGCGCGAGGCCCCTATGGCGTCTACGCGGTGCGGCAAAGACGACGGTGGCACGCACGGGACCAAAAGGTCACCGTGGCCACGCCGGCGGCAAGCGCACGCGGCGGTGGGTTCGGGCTCGCATGGAGCAGTGGCTACGGGTGAGCTGGAGCGAAGAGAGAGAAGTGGGGAGGTGCTGCGGCTCACCGTGCGGTCAAGAAAGACCCGCGACAGATTAGTAGCAGCAGCGCGCGACGCCGGAGTTGGGGAAGATCGCCGGAGCCCGAGAAGAATGGGGCGGAGAGGATCCGGCGTTGCAGCGCTCTCCGGCTCGGCCTGCTGACTCCAGACGGCGTAGAAGACGATGGCGAAGACGAGGGACACGGTGGCTCGGCCCGGGGACGTCGGTGGTCACGGCGGTGATGAGGCGCGGCGACGGCAGCGCTCGGGCGTCGTGGATCTAGGGGGGGAAAAGCGGAGAGGCGAGGCGAGGGAGGGATGGGAGAGTGAGGGAGAGGCCAGGGGGAGTGAACGGGCGTCGGGTTTATCCCCTCCGCCCCCTGTTCCGTCGGTGGCTGCCGCGGTGTTGCCGCGCGGCCGGCGCGCGCGCGCGCAGCCACGGGGAGGATGACACGGCGAGGGAGAGAGAAGAAGATGGGCCGGCTGGGCTGTGGTCGGGGCACTGTGCACTAAGGCCCAGTGCACAGTGCCTTGTTTTATTTTCTGCTTTTCTTTTATGTTTTTTCTTTATTTATTTTTCTGTTCTGAAATAGATAGGCCTCTTGTGCATTTTGTAAAATATGAGACTAGGCTCAAATAATACCATGCAACACTGTCCTTCACCAAAAAGTGGTTTGGGCAAAGTTGGAACTCTTTTGGATTTGAAATGAATTCAATTGGATTTAAATATTCTGTTTTGGGTGCTGTTTCATGTTGTTTAACTCACTTAGCTAACTCCAAAAATAATGATTATGATTTTGTCATGGCTACTGGATTATTTGCCTATTAATGGACATTTTTTCAGCATGGTTTGATCAACTTCAAATTGCACTTTGGAATTTTAAATTGATTTTCAGATTTGAATTTGAATGGAATAATTAACCCAGGTGACTAGGCACTGCAAATGATAATGACATGGCATTATTAGCAGGGGGGGGGGGGGGGGGGGGGGGGGGGGGGGGGGGGGGGGGGGGGGGGGGGGGGGGGGGGGGGGGGGGGGGGGGGGGGGGGGGGGGGGGGGGGGGGGGGGGGGGGGGGGGGGGGGGGGGGGGGGGGGGGGGGGGGGGGGGGGGGGGGGGGGGGGGGGGGGGGGGGGGGGGGGGGGGGGGGGGGGGGGGGGGGGGGGGGGGGGGGGGGGGGGGGGGGGGGGGGGGGGGGGGGGGGGGGGGGGGGGGGGGGGGGGGGGGGGGGGGGGGGGGGGGGGGGGGGGGGGGGGGGGGGGGGGGGGGGGGGGGGGGGGGGGGGGGGGGGGGGGGGGGGGGGGGGGGGGGGGGGGGGGGGGGGGGGGGGGGGGGGGGGGGGGGGGGGGGGGGGGGGGGGGGGGGGGGGGGGGGGGGGGGGGGGGGGGGGGGGGGGGGGGGGGGGGGGGGGGGGGGGGGGGGGGGGGGGGGGGGGGGGGGGGGGGGGGGGGGGGGGGGGGGGGGGGGGGGGGGGGGGGGGGGGGGGGGGGGGGGGGGGGGGGGGGGGGGGGGGGGGGGGGGGGGGGGGGGGGGGGGGGGGGGGGGGGGGGGGGGGGGGGGGGGGGGGGGGGGGGGGGGGGGGGGGGGGGGGGGGGGGGGGGGGGGGGGGGGGGGGGGGGGGGGGGGGGGGGGGGGGGGGGGGGGGGGGGGGGGGGGGGGGGGGGGGGGGGGGGGGGGGGGGGGGGGGGGGGGGGGGGGGGGGGGGGGGGGGGGGGGGGGGGGGGGGGGGGGGGGGGGGGGGGGGGGGGGGGGGGGGGGGGGGGGGGGGGGGGGGGGGGGGGGGGGGGGGGGGGGGGGGGGGGGGGGGGGGGGGGGGGGGGGGGGGGGGGGGGGGGGGGGGGGGGGGGGGGGGGGGGGGGGGGGGGGGGGGGGGGGGGGGGGGGGGGGGGGGGGGGGGGGGGGGGGGGGGGGGGGGGGGGGGGGGGGGGGGGGGGGGGGGGGGGGGGGGGGGGGGGGGGGGGGGGGGGGGGGGGGGGGGGGGGGGGGGGGGGGGGGGGGGGGGGGGGGGGGGGGGGGGGGGGGGGGGGGGGGGGGGGGGGGGGGGGGGGGGGGGGGGGGGGGGGGGGGGGGGGGGGGGGGGGGGGGGGGGGGGGGGGGGGGGGGGGGGGGGGGGGGGGGGGGGGGGGGGGGGGGGGGGGGGGGGGGGGGGGGGGGGGGGGGGGGGGGGGGGGGGGGGGGGGGGGGGGGGGGGGGGGGGGGGGGGGGGGGGGGGGGGGGGGGGGGGGGGGGGGGGGGGGGGGGGGGGGGGGGGGGGGGGGGGGGGGGGGGGGGGGGGGGGGGGGGGGGGGGGGGGGGGGGGGGGGGGGGGGGGGGGGGGGGGGGGGGGGGGGGGGGGGGGGGGGGGGGGGGGGGGGGGGGGGGGGGGGGGGGGGGGGGGGGGGGGGGGGGGGGGGGGGGGGGGGGGGGGGGGGGGGGGGGGGGGGGGGGGGGGGGGGGGGGGGGGGGGGGGGGGGGGGGGGGGGGGGGGGGGGGGGGGGGGGGGGGGGGGGGGGGGGGGGGGGGGGGGGGGGGGGGGGGGGGGGGGGGGGGGGGGGGGGGGGGGGGGGGGGGGGGGGGGGGGGTTCGATCCGTAACCAAGTAGGAAACCTTCATGAGATTTAGGAGCAAATTTTGAATGATGATGCTTATCTAGAATGTAACACTTTGAGCCAAATACTCGAAAGTATCCAACTTGGGGTTTGTTACCGGTGAGTAGCTCATATGCCGTTTTATCAAGAAGCTTGTGTAGATAAAGTCGATTTGTAGCATGACAAGCTGTCTCAACCGCTTTCGCCCAAAAGTGTCTTGGCGTCTTGTATTCATCTAGCATCATTCTCGCCATCTCGATAAGAGTTCGGTTCTTCCTCTCCACAACTCCCTTTTGTTGAGCTGTGTACGTAGCCGAGAACTCATGTGAGATACCCTCTTCGTCAAGAAAAGTGTCCACATTAGTGTTCTTGAACTCCGTTTCGTTGTCGCTCCGAACTTTCTTGATCTTCACCTCGAATTGGTTTTGGGCCTTTCTAGCGAAGGTCTTGACGATCTTCTGTACCTGCGATTTATCATCGAGAAAGAACACCCACGTAAATCTGGAAAAATCATCAACAATGACCAAACCAAAAGAGTTACCACCAAGGCTCTTGTATGCATTGGGACCGAAAAGATCCATGTGAAGTAGCTCAAGTGGTCTTCTCGTGGTCATGATGTTCTTAACGGGATGACTTCCTCCAACTTGTTTTCCCGCTTGACATTCACTACAAAGTCTATCTTTGTCAAAGATAACATCTTTAACCCCAAGTATATGATCTCCTTTGACAAGCTTATCAAGATTTCGCATACCAACATGTCCTAGCCTTCTATGGCATAACTAACCCTTAGAAGATTTAGCAATAAGACAAGTATGAGGTTGGGATCTTTTTGTGAAATCAACAATGTATAGATCACCTCTACGAATGCCGGTAATGACCATATTATGATTATCTCGACGAAACACTTGGCAATCTACTTTGGTAAATAGAACATTGAAACCAAAGTCGGCAAGTCTAGATACGGAAAGAAGATTGTAACCAAGAGATTCAACAAGCATAACATTTTGAATGGAGCTATCATGAGATATGGCCACCTTACCAAGGCCAAGTACCTTACCCTTGGAGTTGTCTCCAAAAGTCACATACTTGCATGGACCATCATTGTTTTCAAGCTCACGAAACATGTCTCTATCTCCGGTCATGTGATCGGTGTATCCAATATCAAGAATCCACTCTTTTCCTTCGGACATGTAATTACGAAGATTTGCCATGAGGCTAAGATTCTTCAGTCTTCTCATATTCGATGTCAAACTCTTCATCTTCATCATAATAGATATGTTCAACATTGTCATCATCACCTAGAACAAGGTTTTCGTTAGTCTCATGATGGTGACTAGGTTTTGGGTTATGAATTCGCATAGCCTCCATGAGGGGGGGGGGGGGGGGGGGGGGGGGGGGGGGGGGGGGGGGGGGGGGGGGGGGGGGGGGGGGGGGGGGGGGGGGGGGGGGGGGGGGGGGGGGGGGGGGGGGGGGGGGGGGGGGGGGGGGGGGGGGGGGGGGGGGGGGGGGGGGGGGGGGGGGGGGGGGGGGGGGGGGGGGGGGGGGGGGGGGGGGGGGGGGGGGGGGGGGGGGGGGGGGGGGGGGGGGGGGGGGGGGGGGGGGGGGGGGGGGGGGGGGGGGGGGGGGGGGGGGGGGGGGGGGGGGGGGGGGGGGGGGGGGGGGGGGGGGGGGGGGGGGGGGGGGGGGGGGGGGGGGGGGGGGGGGGGGGGGGGGGGGGGGGGGGGGGGGGGGGGGGGGGGGGGGGGGGGGGGGGGGGGGGGGGGGGGGGGGGGGGGGGGGGGGGGGGGGGGGGGGGGGGGGGGGGGGGGGGGGGGGGGGGGGGGGGGGGGGGGGGGGGGGGGGGGGGGGGGGGGGGGGGGGGGGGGGGGGGGGGGGGGGGGGGGGGGGGGGGGGGGGGGGGGGGGGGGGGGGGGGGGGGGGGGGGGGGGGGGGGGGGGGGGGGGGGGGGGGGGGGGGGGGGGGGGGGGGGGGGGGGGGGGGGGGGGGGGGGGGGGGGGGGGGGGGGGGGGGGGGGGGGGGGGGGGGGGGGGGGGGGGGGGGGGGGGGGGGGGGGGATGGGCAGCGATAAGTAAATGACATGCACGTGCAAGAATGTAAGGAGTAGAGTTTAGGAGATTTTGCAAACAAAGGGTGACACAGTTTTTTTCCCGTGGTTCTGATAGGTGGTGCTATCGTACATCCATGTTGATGGAGACTTCAATCCCTAGAGGGATAACGGCTGCGCGAGTCCATGGAGGGCTCCACCCATGAAGGGTCCACAAAGAAGCAACCTTGTCTATGCCATCACGGCTTATGCCCACGAAGGACTAGCCTCACTCGGGGTAGATCTTCATGAAGTAGGTAATCTCTTTGCCCTTACAAACTCCTTGGTTCACTCTACAAGCATTGGAGGCTCCCAAGTGACACCTAACTAATCGAGGAGACACTACTCTCCAAAAGGTAATAGATGTTGTTGATGATGAACTCCTTGCTCTTGTGCTTCAAAAGATAGTCTCCTCAAAACTCAAAAGGGATTTGAGTGAAAAGCAACTTGGGGAGGCTAGAGATCAATGTACTATGGTTGGCGTGGAATTCCACCTTTGATCTCAACACAAGAATAGGTGGTTCTCTCTCAGAAAATAGGTATGAGAAGTGTAAGCTCCGAACTGGTTGCTCTCTGAGAGTTGGTGGATGGGTGGGGGGTATATATAGCCATCACAAAAACTCCAACCGTTACACACCCTTATGCACACTTCGGTGGGACCGAGTGAAAACACTCGTTGAGACTGATGACCAACAAGTATAGGGGATCAATTGTAGCTTTTGCGATAAATAAGAGTGCCGAACCCAACGAGGAGGTAAAGGTAGAATTTATATTCCCTTCAAGTTCTATCGACCACCGATACAACTCTACACACACTTAACGTTTGCTTTACCTAGAAAAAGTATGAAACTATTTTGTAGGTGTGATGCTAGAACTACTTTGCAAGAATAAAACTAGGAGTACTTTGCGAGATAATAAAAGTTAATTGTTTAGTAGATAGCTTTTCTAACACAAGAAAGTTATTTGTCCCTAGGCAGTCGATAACTAGACCGGTAATCATTATTGCAATTTTATATGAGGGAGAGGCATGAGCTAACATACTTTTCGTCCTTGGATCTTATGTACTTATGATTGCAACTCTAGCAAGCATCCGCAACTACCAAAGATCATTAAGGTAAAAACCAACCATAGCATTAAGTATCAAGTCCTCTTTATTCTCATACGCAACAACCCCCTTAGGTATAAGCTTCTGTCACTCTCGCCGCCCACCATGGGGGGGGGGGGGGGGGGGGGGGGGGGGGGGGGGGGGGGGGGGGGGGGGGGGGGGGGGGGGGGGGGGGGGGGGGGGGGGGGGGGGGGGGGGGGGGGGGGGGGGGGGGGGGGGGGGGGGGGGGGGGGGGGGGGGGGGGGGGGGGGGGGGGGGGGGGGGGGGGGGGGGGGGGGGGGGGGGGGGGGGGGGGGGGGGGGGGGGGGGGGGGGGGGGGGGGGGGGGGGGGGGGGGGGGGGGGGGGGGGGGGGGGGGGGGGGGGGGGGGGGGGGGGGGGGGGGGGGGGGGGGGGGGGGGGGGGGGGGGGGGGGGGGGGGGGGGGGGGGGGGGGGGGGGGGGGGGGGGGGGGGGGGGGGGGGGGGGGGGGGGGGGGGGGGGGGGGGGGGGGGGGGGGGGGGGGGGGGGGGGGGGGGGGGGGGGGGGGGGGGGGGGGGGGGGGGGGGGGGGGGGGGGGGGGGGGGGGGGGGGGGGGGGGGGGGGGGGGGGGGGGGGGGGGGGGGGGGGGGGGGGGGGGGGGGGGGGGGGGGGGGGGGGGGGGGGGGGGGGGGGGGGGGGGGGGGGGGGGGGGGGGGGGGGGGGGGGGGGGGGGGGGGGGGGGGGGGGGGGGGGGGGGGGGGGGGGGGGGGGGGGGGGGGGGGGGGGGGGGGGGGGGGGGGGGGGGGGGGGGGGGGGGGGGGGGGGGGGGGGGGGGGGGGGGGGGGGGGGGGGGGGGGGGGGGGGGGGGGGGGGGGGGGGGGGGGGGGGGGGGGGGGGGGGGGGGGGGGGGGGGGGGGGGGGGGGGGGGGGGGGGGGGGGGGGGGGGGGGGGGGGGGGGGGGGGGGGGGGGGGGGGGGGGGGGGGGGGGGGGGGGGGGGGGGGGGGGGGGGGGGGGGGGGGGGGGGGGGGGGGGGGGGGGGGGGGGGGGGGGGGGGGGGGGGGGGGGGGGGGGGGGGGGGGGGGGGGGGGGGGGGGGGGGGGGGGGGGGGGGGGGGGGGGGGGGGGGGGGGGGGGGGGGGGGGGGGGGGGGGGGGGGGGGGGGGGGGGGGGGGGGGGGGGGGGGGGGGGGGGGGGGGGGGGGGGGGGGGGGGGGGGGGGGGGGGGGGGGGGGGGGGGGGGGGGGGGGGGGGGGGGGGGGGGGGGGGGGGGGGGGGGGGGGGGGGGGGGGGGGGGGGGGGGGGGGGGGGGGGGGGGGGGGGGGGGGGGGGGGGGGGGGGGGGGGGGGGGGGGGGGGGGGGGGGGGGGGGGGGGGGGGGGGGGGGGGGGGGGGGGGGGGGGGGGGGGGGGGGGGGGGGGGGGGGGGGGGGGGGGGGGGGGGGGGGGGGGGGGGGGGGGGGGGGGGGGGGGGGGGGGGGGGGGGGGGGGGGGGGGGGGGGGGGGGGGGGGGGGGGGGGGGGGGGGGGGGGGGGGGGGGGGGGGGGGGGGGGGGGGGGGGGGGGGGGGGGGGGGGGGGGGGGGGGGGGGGGGGGGGGGGGGGGGGGGGGGGGGGGGGGGGGGGGGGGGGGGGGGGGGGGGGGGGGGGGGGGGGGGGGGGGGGGGGGGGGGGGGGGGGGGGGGGGGGGGGGGGGGGGGGGGGGGGGGGGGGGGGGGGGGGGGGGGGGGGGGGGGGGGGGGGGGGGGGGGGGGGGGGGGGGGGGGGGGGGGGGGGGGGGGGGGGGGGGGGGGGGGGGGGGGGGGGGGGGGGGGGGGGGGGGGGGGGGGGGGGGGGGGGGGGGGGGGGGGGGGGGGGGGGGGGGGGGGGGGGGGGGGGGGGGGGGGGGGGGGGGGGGGGGGGGGGGGGGGGGGGGGGGGGGGGGGGGGGGGGGGGGGGGGGGGGGGGGGGGGGGGGGGGGGGGGGGGGGGGGGGGGGGGGGGGGGGGGGGGGGGGGGGGGGGGGGGGGGGGGGGGGGGGGGGGGGGGGGGGGGGGGGGGGGGGGGGGGGGGGGGGGGGGGGGGGGGGGGGGGGGGGGGGGGGGGGGGGGGGGGGGGGGGGGGGGGGGGGGGGGGGGGGGGGGGGGGGGGGGGGGGGGGGGGGGGGGCTCCAGGGGCGGCCTGGAGGGTGCTGGTGAGTGGATGAGGACGGGCGTGGCTCTGCAGGTGAGCAAAGGCCAGGGGCCAGACGCGGCGACCCGTGCGCACGCACGTGCAAAACGCGCGCTCTGGGCACGCCCAGCGCATGCACGCCAGGTGCTCGACGAAATGCCAGCGCGTGTTAGAGAGCTCGGATGATGCTGGTAGTTAACAGGCCTGGGTTAGGGTTAGCTAGGAGCTTAGTGGACAAGTTAGTTAGGTCAGAGGATCAAGCTCACAATGCCAACTAAAAATCATGCCAAATTTGGCCATGCACACAAAGTGCTCGACAGAATGTCATGGGCATCTAGGCATCTCTTGGGGTGGCCAAAAACTCCAGATCATAGTCTCTTTAGATGCTAAAGAAGGTGGTAAGGTTAGTTTGGCAAAAACAGAAACTTGTTAGTGCAAGTTTTTGAGAAAACCAATACTGGACAGAAGGAAAAGGGCATCATTTCATGGACCAAACATACTCCAATGGGTCCACTCTCCTGGGGGGGGGGGGGGGGGGGGGGGGGGGGGGGGGGGGGGGGGGGGGGGGGGGGGGGGGGGGGGGGGGGGGGGGGGGGGGGGGGGGGGGGGGGGGGGGGGGGGGGGGGGGGGGGGGGGGGGGGGGGGGGGGGGGGGGGGGGGGGGGGGGGGGGGGGGGGGGGGGGGGGGGGGGGGGGGGGGGGGGGGGGGGGGGGGGGGGGGGGGGGGGGGGGGGGGGGGGGCTCGAGGATGAGCTCGAGCTGTTCCAGGGGCAGCTGGCGAGCGAGGGTGGTCGGGGCGGCGCTGTCATGGCAAGGGCGTGCTGCGGACGCCGGCGTGCCACCAAGGGAGGTCTGACGGCGGCGCTGTAGGGCGCCAGGGGTGGCTTGGAGGGTTCTGGCGAGTGGATGAGAACGGGGCGCGGCCCTGCGGGCGAGTGAAGGCCAGGGGCAGGACGCGGTGGCTCGGTTGCGCGCGCGTGCAAAACATGCGCTCTGGGCGCGCCCAGAGCACGCACGCCATGTGCTCGACGATTTGCCAGGTCAAGCTAGAGGGCTTGGGTGAGGCTGGGAATTAACAGGGCTAGGTTAGAGGTAGCTAGGAGATTAGTGGACATGCTGGTTAGTCCAGAGGGGCAAGATCACAGTGCAAATATAAAACTATGCCAAAACTATTCATGCACTCCAACTGTTCGACAAAATGCCATGGGCATCTAGGTATCTCTCATGGTAGCCAAAATCTCCAGGTTGGGGTCTCTTTAGATGAAGGTGATGATGGCAAAGCTGGTTGGGCAAAACCAGAAACTTGCTAGTGCAAGTTTTGCAAAACTATAGTTCTGGACAGAAAATAAAGGCTACCATTTCATGGACCAAAAATATTCTAATGGATCTGATCTCCTGGACTTAAGGGTTTGGTAGGGCTCACTAATAGCAAGAGAAAAATCATGGGCAATAGGGCAAGATAAAATATGGTTGCAGTACAAAATACCAAACTGGACCAGAATGAAGATGAGGATGGTTTGCTCAAATTTTCCAAAGAACACCAATGGGTTTTTGCATAGAAATGAATTATATACTTCCACTAACATCGCCAAATTTTTATGGAAGTTTTAATGAAATATATAAATAGGTTGTAGTGTAAACTACAAACTGAACCAGATTTGAAAACTTGAGGTAGGGCTCAAAATCCCCAATGACTAAGAGAGGTTTTTGCATAAAAGTGATATAGGAACATCACCTGTCATCCCCAAATTTTGGTGGAATTTTTAAAAGAATTTATCAAAGGGTTATAGTGCAAATGGGACTCTAAAACTTATGAGAGACCATTTTAAAAGCAATAAAGCTTTAGGAAAATAATTATAGAAATAATTCCACTGATGAAAGAAATGATCTTGAGAAGGTATACAAGCCCAACAATATTTTTGAAAGGTTTCCATTTAGAGGAAAAAAAACCTCCACAATCCGGAAGAAAAGAGGGGTTCTGAAATCAAAAGAAAATCCAGAAAATACAAATTTAATTTCCTGGCAAAATTTTAATTAATAAAACATGGTTAAATTTTTGGGGTGTTACAACACTACCCCCCTTAAGAAAAATCTCGTCCTCGAGATTTGCTAAGGGCGGTCTCAAAATATCAAACCTGTTACCATAAAGTATTAACTCGAAAAAAAAATATATACTAATCACGCAATACACTGAGGTTACTGCGAGAGGGCAAATAATTGGTGCAACTTTAGTTGACGCACTGGTGCTGCGTGAATTAAAAACTCATGTCATGGAGAATTTATGTGTTGCAATGGCTCAAGGAAAATCCAACTTCAAGATTTACTGAGAGCGGAAACAGATGATCGAAAATTCACAGCAGTAAGAAAAAAATTTACTCACATTCAACAAAACCAATCAATTTTTTTAAAGCACATATTTAGGATACAACGCATAAGCGGTAACACATAAATAAATGCTAGGATAACAAACATAACAGTGACGTCTACAATGTAAACGGAAAATAGGCAGGGTCCTGAGAAAATGTCTCCGGCACTGGGGCACACTCCTCTTCTATCGGGGGAAGCGGATTGACCAGTCTAGAACGCGTCTCTCCTGGTCGGGCCTCAGTGGTCTGCCAAATGGTGATCTGAGGATTTAAATCAGCGAGGCTCTAGAGATAACCCATTATCCGCTGGGTCAAACATTCTTGGGCGATGAAATACTGGGCAAGGTTGGCCAGTACTGGGTCCCTCTCAATTTGTCCACCGAGAAAAGATGCTACTTCTCCGGGTGCTGCACGACTCGGGAAGTAATAATACCCTCGTTCGCTGGCATAGGGTACCGCAAATCGAAGGCGAGCAAGCGCTTCGTACGCAGCAGCTTCTATGGCCATATGCAGAGTCGGCATAGATTTTCCCACGAATGAGACGTCCGTTGGGTCTTGGTTTGGGTTTGCGGGAGGGATGTGCACTACTGCCCAATATGTCGAGGTGGATAGGGTGATTCTCGATTTGAGCAGCTCGTACTAGGGTGGATGGGTAGAACTCATAGTACTGCAGGTAAAGTCCCACAATATTTTCACAAAACTGCCTAGGGTTGCATCTGGAGTTCTCAGATGAATACTAGGGCTCGGCATGGCAAAAATGGCTGGGAGAGCTGTGCACAAAGAAAGGGATGCTTTGTAAGGTCACGGGGTGGCCTTTAATATAGCATCGGGGCTGGGTTAACGAGGACGGTGTGGGGGCAACTAGTTTGTCGATTCTGCTCTATGGGGTCGGGGTCAATGCCACAGATACACATGTCTCACAAAAGTGACGTATTACTGTGGGTGTTGTCGGGGTGGTTTTTGGTAGCTACGCCCAGAATTAAAAATGCAACCGCACGCCAACACACTTATGCATGGCTACTATTTAAAACAGAGGCACACAAGCAAACTACATTTATTTCTGGCGATACAGGTCACACTATTACAAGGCGTAGAAATACTAAGACTCGGTACTACTCGAGTGGCTTAGTCTACCTCGTTAATATCTAAGCGGGCGTGCCTTGTGGACGTCGAGGCTTCTCCATGGGCTTCACCGTTGGGATTAGCTGGATGGGGTTGAGGAGCTGCAGGGTCAGGGTAGCGATGATGACCATCGCGGGGGTTGTTGGCCACAATCCCGTCGGAGCGTGTTCCCAAAAGGCGACGAAGCACTTCTGGGGACACCAAAGCATTTCGGTCGTTGGCAAGGGTAGACCTCAAGGATTCGATCGGTTGCCCGAACAGCACAACTGGGTTGTCGGCGTCGGGCTCCTCTTCTCCTCTTGCCGAGGCTCGGCGAACAAGTTCCCCACGAGCGGCGATCAAATCAAGGGTGATCTGATCGAACAGTGCCTCTAGTGCACTTACATAGCGCACCAGATGCAGCAATGTAGGGTCCGTCTCGTGGTCTCTGTTGGCAACCTGGGGTGGCCTACCATACCCGTCACGGCTGGGGTAGTAGTAGAACAAGCAGCAGTTAACTCTGGGCGACAGGTGCCAGAGTTGAACTATAGCCTCTCGAGCAGCTAGCTGGATGGCTTGTGGCTCAAAGGAAGTTGTCCTTCCGGTGAACCTGTAGGGGCGTTCTGGCGAAATACCCCTGCCATAGACGTGCACCGTGGCCCAGAATTGACGGCTCTATCTGCTCATGGGCCCTTGGTACACAACATACTCTAGGGGCTCTTCTAATGCAAAGGCAAGGCGGGTGAGGTTTGCTAGCACGGCCACAAAACCTCCAAGGTTGGTTGCTGTGGTCTCATTGTGCACAATGGGGCCAGGCATCTTGGCTTTGGTTTTTGGGGTAGAGGCTATGCTGTGCTGGGTTGGGGCTAGCGTGCCCTTTTTATAGAAAAAGAGGCCGGAGTCTTCCTTCACACGCTTGCGAATGAGACAATTTAGGTGTCGGTCACTGGCGCGTGATTGACAGGCTAGGCTGATAGGTTAGGCACCGACTGCCAAAAGGTGTCGGGGTTACTGTGTGGCTATCTTACATGAGAAGCTTGGCCGGGTTTATGTTAAGGTCTGGGGGGTGGGTTAACCTAGGTTTATTGACCTGGCTAAGATAGGATTAGCCAATGGTCAGCCTGGCTCTGATACCAAGGTTGTCGGGACCGGTTTTCCAGGATATTAATTTCCCAGAAAATGGCCCTTGTGCTCACCAGCCCCAGGATTACTGTTAGCTGATGAGACACCAACTCGATACAGAAACTCCAAGAAAAATGCAAAATATGTAGTACAAGACCATTCTGGCCTATGAGTACTACAAATGGTTTCTAGTGGTTGATGGCGGAAACAGTTTGTGGTTCGTCAGCGTCTATGGGACTCCATTTCCCACAGGAACAGCTGACCTGGATAATTCCTATCTTCGCGAGGTTGCTATCATCCTTGCCTAGGTTCCGGGGCTGTCATCGCAGCGCTCGTCTCCAAGCAAGGAATCTGGCCAAGACAATAGCCAGGGACAAGCCAGTGAGTACTTTCAATGTACTCGCAAACATTATGAACACAGGTATAATATAACAAATGATAAACATGCTCTGAAATATTTCATGATCACTTCGTCAGTCACGAAATAAAATTCATGACGCACGCAAGCAGGTTATTCATATAAAACATGAATAAGCATTCAAAGAATAAAAATAAAATGCACCGATCGGGTGTCTGAAGCGACGCCTCGAAAGGATAATAAAATAAAGAATGCCTCAGTCGGGCATCTGAGTGACGTCACATAAAGGGCTTATAAAGAAAATAAATAACAAACATGCCACAGTCGGGTGTCTATGCGATGCCACATAAAGGGCTTACAAGGATAAATAAATAACAGCATGCCACAGTAGGGCGTCTCAGCGACGCCACAAAAAGGGCTTATAAAGAAAGTAAATAACAAGCAGGCCACAGTCGGGCGTCTGTGCGACACCAAATAAAGGGCTTATAAAGAAAATAATAACAAACATGCCACAGTCGGGCGTCTGAGCGACACCACATAAAGGGCTTATAAAGAAAATAAATAACAAGCATGCCACAGTCGGGCGTCTGAAGCGACGCCTCATAAAGGGCTTATATGAGAATAATCACAGTGAATATCCAGGAGGTAGAACCGTCCCAGGGATACTCAATAATTCAAATAATACAAATGGTTAGCCATAATAATAATAATCATATTCATCATGTGTCACAAGTCATAATCAATGTTCTGGTTTAGCAGTTTTTCCTCTGAAGACTGACACTAAGACCGACACTTGACCCATCCCAGACTGTAATCCTTGACCGCGGACACGGCTATTCAAATAGATATAACCTCTGCAGAGGGTGTACTCTTTACCCACGAGTAATGGGTTCCTTTAGTCCATCGGGACTAATTCCGTTTACGGTCTTTTAATTGAACACACACCTGACCTGCACACACCAGCTTAACTTATCGGTGTCTGGAATCACCCACGACACTCGTTAAGCAAAACTCTAAGTGGGGAGGCTACAACCTCGACTAGCATGGGATCACAAAATTTATAACGCGCGCAAACTAGGGGAACTACCCCCTCGGCTTCAACCAGAAACACCCATGCCCCCGGACCAGGTGGCATGTCTACCGGATGTAGCCGGTATCTTCCACCATGGCCTCTCTGTACGGTGTGTGCTAAGAAAGGGGTTGACAACTTACTGAACCGTACCCTACCTGTGGCAGGGACAAGTGGTAGTACGAAACAAGTATGGGGGTTACTGGAACAAGACTCGATCTACGGTCGACTCAGGAGGTTAAAGCATCACCTGCATGATTAGCATAACAAATATATTCCACACCAACAGGTTCACCACCCATCATGCCTCGTCATGCCCTCACTTATCTCTCTCATCACCATGAGGTATCATTTTCACGGTCAAACTTTATCCATGACAAAGCTTCTCCCCGAAGTTTGTCCGGACCAGCT